>JAZHYW010002837.1:0-42835 GCA_037355805.1 Ixodes ricinus
GTGACTATGAAAGAAGAGAACGAGGACAGTCACGGGACACGAGCAGTTTGGAGAGACGCCATATATTAAAAAGAACGCACGTTTGTCTCCAGGCTCGTCTCATAGGTTGTCTAAGGTCCGCTCACGGTACGCGACATGGTGGCAGCTTTTGAGTGATCAACCACGCGACCTCGAAGACGCCTGCGGTTGGTTTCCGATGGCACAGAACCAGTCTGGGCCTTCTCAAGCTGGAGATGGCACGGTCAGCACGGCACCACCGGGAGGGACTCCGTTCTTCAACCCGTTTGCCGTGGAACTTCCTGAGAAGCTCGACTTCAGGGACCCAAACGACTGGAGAAGGTGGATAGCACGATGGGAGCGCTATCGCATCATATCTGGGCTACATCTACGAGACCAAATAACCCAGGTAAACACATTTCTCTACGCAATGGGACGAGAGGCCGAAGACGTGCTGTTCTCACTGAAGTTGTCTACAGACGAACTAAACGTCTACACAACAGTGAAAGACAAGTTCGAAGCGCATTTTATTCCTCATACGAACGTCATCTTTGAGAGAGCAAGGTTCAACATGAGGAAACAAGAGGCTCACGAGACAGCGGAGACTTTTATTACCGACTTGCACAAGATGGCAGACACCTGCGACTACGGAAGCCTCAGGGAAGACCTGATCAGGGACCGGCTAGTCGTAGGTCTCTTAGACAAGAAATTAAGTGAAAAGCTCCAGCTCGACGCAAAACTCACGCTACAAGGAGCGATTGCAGCAGCTCGCAACTCCGAAACAGTCAAACGCCAACAACACGAGCTCCGTGGTCACGAGGCAGCGCGTACCGACGTGGACGAAGTTCGCAATCGAAGTGCCCGTGATAGCCCAGCACACCGCGAGCATTCAAAGCAACAGACTGCGTATGAAACATCGTGGTCCTGCAGATGGTGCGGCGGCGCATCGAGGCACAACAAGGCGCAATGTCCCGCAAATGGGAAGAAATGCAACGGTTGTAAGAAAACCGGCCATTTCCAAGCGGTTTGCATGACCAGAGACCGTCCAACACACGTACGCTCAAGCAATCATGGGAGGCAAAAGAAGTCCGTCGTGGACGAGCTCTTCGTGGGACAGGTGCTCCACTCAACGAACGGCCAACCATGGACAATAAGAGCCAGAGTGGGACAAAATACACTGACTTTCAAGGTCGACACCGGTGCGGACGTAACGGTGATTCCGGCCACGGAATACGATGAGCGCGCCATGGGTACCCTTACGGTCGCCAACGAGAGACTCCTCACAGCCGGAAGATCGCACCTCTCTACCCTTGGGCAGTTCATCTCGACCATCCAGTGGAACAACAAGATGACCCAGCAGAAAATATTCGTTGCTGAAGGTCTCCAATGCGCGTTATTGGGGCGCCCAGCGATTCAAGCCCTCAACGTGCTTCCTACACTGCACGAGGTCAGCACCGGCAGCCACTGTCCGGAGGAATACGAGTCGCTTCTCGAGGGTCGCCTGGGAACAATGAAGACGGAATACAAAATCGCACTTCATCCAGATGCCAAGCCCTTTGCGATAACATATCCTCGACGCGTGCCCATCCCGATCCTGCCAAAAGTTCGCAAGGAAATAGAGCGAATGCTGGACATGGGAGTGATCCAGAAAGTAGAGCACGCAACGGAATGGTGCGCGCCAATGGTAGTCGCAAAGAAAAAGACGACAGCCTGAGGATCTGTGTTGACTACGCAGAACTCAACAACCAGATTGTCCGGGAACGCGTCATCATGCCCACAGTTGAAGAGAACTTGGCGAAGCTAGCTGGAGCACGTGTATTCAGCAAACTGGATGCAAACGCGGGATACTGGCAGGTTCCCTTGGCACCAGAATCCAGGGAACTGACAACTTTCATCACGCCCGTAGGACGCTTCCAGTTCCAACGTCTGCCGTTTGGTATTTCCACGGCACCTGAATTTTTTCAAAAGAGATGCTCCGAATTCTCGAAGGCATACCAGGTCAGGTGTGTCACATGGACGACATACTGGTGTTCGGGCATAGCAGGCAAGAACATGACACGAACCTCAAGGAGGTGCTTCGACGTCTACAGAATGCAGGAGTCACCCTGAACAAGAACAAATGCGAGTTCACAAAGAACAAAGTAAAGTTCTTGGGGCACATCCTGGACAGCACAGGCATTGCTGCTGACCCAGATAAGACATCAGCTGTCATCAAAATGCCAGCACCCGAGAACCTGAAGGAGCTGCGATCATTTCTAGGAATGGTCAACCACTTGGCGAAATTCCTTCCTATGATGGCACAAAAGACAAGGCCGCTGAGGGACTTGCTACACAGCGATGCAAGTTGGTACTGGGGCGAACCACAAGAGACTGCCTTTCAGCAAATCAAAACAGAACTCTGTTCGACTCCAGTCCTCGCTTACTACAACCCTCAAGCGCACCTCACTCTTTCATCAGATGCATCATCATACGGACTTGGATCCGTACTGCTACAAGAAGGCCAAGATGGCAACAGACTTCCAGTGGCTTACGCTTCTCGATCCATGACGGAAGCAGAGCAAAAGTACGCTCAAGTGGAAAAGGAAGCGCTCGCTGTCACATGGGCGTGCGAACACTTCCGAATGTATTTAATAGGACTGAGGTTCCATGTTGAAACGGACCACAAGCCGCTGGTGCCACTATTTTCAACAAAACGACTAGACGAAATGACGCCACGTCTGCAGCGCTTGCGGATGAGGATCCTGGAGTACGACTTCACGATATCGCACACACCAGGAAAGGAGATGCACACCGCCGATGTACTATCGCGGAAACTCCAAGCATCTCAAGCAAGTCAGGCAGACAAGGAGGAGACATACGTAAAAGAGTACGAACTTTTAGCACTCGAGCTCCTGCCCGCGTCATCTGAATTAATCGACAAACTCAGGTCCGAATTGAGTAAGGATGCGACCACGGCACGTATCATGCTTTACTGTCAAAGCCAATGGCCTGCGCTCACAATGTTACCACCAGAAGCCAGGAAGTACGGGAGCGTAGCATCGGAACTCACCACTGTTCAAGGGCTGCTAATGAGGAACAACCGACTCGTCATTCCACCGGTACTACGACAAGACATTCTCGAACGCCTGCACAGCGGACACCAGGGCATCGTAAGATGTCGAGCCAGGGCAAGGGACTCCGTTTGGTGGCCAGGCATCAGTCAGCAGATGCACGACTACGTCAACCTGTGCCCCACCTGCCAGAAGTTCCGCCGACCAGGTACAGAGCCCATACTTCAGACACCTCTGCCTGAACGTCCCTGGCAAGAAATCGGCATGGATCTCTTCCTGTTGGACGGAAAAAACTACTTGGTAGTTATTGATTATTTTTCCAAGTTCTTTGAGCTTAAGCAGATTCACAAGACGACATCAAAAGACGTCATCAGAGCACTTAGCGAAATATTCGCGCGATTCGGAATCCCGGAGGTGATTCGCTCTGATGGTGGACCCCAGTTCACATCGAGCGAATTCAAGAGGTTCACTCACGAGTGGGTAGTGCGACACGTGACGTCCAGTCCCTACTACCCTCAAAGCAATGGCGAGGCGGAGAGAGCAGTGCAAACCGCAAAGAACTTGCTGAGGAAGTCAAAAGACCCTGCACAAGCTCTTCTGGCTCACAGGACTACCCCGGGGAAGGAGGGCTATTCGCCAGCGGAACTTTTGATGGGGAGAAGACTGAGGTCTACGGTTCCTTCATCACCGCGACTTCTGACGCCCAACTGGAAGTACACTGCTCGCTACAGGCAGCGTCACAAGGTTGTGAAGGCCAAAGAAGCGAGACACTACAACAAGCGCCATAGGGCGAGACCCAGAGCCGAACTGACACCTAGATCAGCAGTCTGGATGCATGCGGGCGCTGCTCACCAAGGCGTTGTGTTACAACAAGCTAGCGAACCACGGTCGTACATAATACAGACTGATGACGGGGCGCGACGCCGTACAACCAGACATCTACAACCTGCACCACAAGACATGACACCGAGCGTGGTCACTGACAAGGGACCACCAGCTTCATTTGCAAGCAACAACGCGTTGGTTACCAGAAGCGGAAGGGTTTCTAAACCACCGGAACGTTATGGACAATAGAGCACAGAAGGGAAGGTGTCGTGTCCAGTGACTATGAAAGAAGAGAACGAGGACAGTCACGGGACACGAGCAGTTTGGAGAGACGCCATATATTAAAAAGAACGCACGTTTGTCTCCAGGCTCGTCTCATAGGTTGTCTAAGGTCCGCTCACGGTACGCGACAATATCGGTCTATAGTTTGTGATATTCGTTGAGGTTCCTGATTTAGGAAGAGGGATTACCAAGCCCTTTTTCCAGGCGGTCGGAAAGATAGACTGCTTCAGCGACATAGAAATTATGTGGTGTAGAATGGGAGCCAGTATGTCGACACACCCCTTAACTATAAAATTCGGTATGCCATCAAGGCCACAAGATTTTTAGATGGGAGCTGATGAATTGCCCAAACAACGTCGGCAAGGTCAATCGTCGGAGGAGGAAAATGGTTATGGGTAGTTAGTAAAATCTCTGTGTTTTCGACACTGACTGATGAATAGGTGGACAGGAAAAACTTTGCGAATTGATTGCATATCTTATCAGGATCAGAAGAATCTGCTCCGTCAATCATAAGTGAAGCAGGACTCGACCTATCTCGAGTATGCTTTTTAACCAATCGCCAAAAATTCTGGGGACGCTTGGACACTCAGAGATTGGTGATCAAGGATAATGCCACATGCGCCGCTGAGCTAGCGCGTGCGTAACCGAATGGTAATTGCACTTGGCTGTCGCGCGGACGATATGGGTTCGATTCCGAGTAGCGGGATGTTCTTTTCTTTATTCCTTCTAAGTTCCGTTTTTTTATTTTTTGGAGATCCGTTACGCCTCGTGCGACGCCAATTCCTTTTTTCAAAGAGCAGTTGGACGCTGCCCTCCAAAAGAGCTTCACCGTGCATGGCTGCGTCGGTTACGACGGTTACGAAAACATTCGACCGCGGAGGCTGGTTCACATGGTCGGTAATAACCCGGATCGCGGTTGACGTCGCGTTCGTCTGCACCGGCGGCAGAACAGGCTTTCGCGGAGTCAACTGGTTTGCCCCGAGGTCGATGACGGCACCATACTCGCAGAGAAAGCCCATTCCGAGGATAACGTGAATCGCACAGTCCAGGGAGCGGGATGTTCTTTATTTATTCTTTCTAAGTGGCGTTCTCGCAAATTCGAAAACGTTTTCGTTTGATCGAGTTACGAATATTCTACGCGCCGAACGCTCTAGGCCGAATGTCCGAGAAACGTACCCGGCTACGAAAGGCGCGCGTGGCAAGCCGGGGTAGTTTCGCCCCAGCGCTCAATCCTGCTGTTTCACCGACATCGACGAATCTGGTGATAATCTTTCTCCACTTTATTTTTGGGCACACGTTCGCCCCATTAAACCAACGCCGCAGACTTCCCAACGTCGGGAAGGGAAGCCCCAGCTCGTCCGCACCGGACAACCAGCGCCTAGGAAGACGGATGTGTGGCGCACGGCCGATCGACGACCGCTGTGTTATCACTGCGGCAAGGCCGATCACGTCTACCGGAGGTGCCCGTACCGACAAATGGGCCTCTGAGGTCTTGCACCGAACGACCCTCACCCAAGACACAGCGAACTCCCGCGTGACATTGAGGAATACTTCTGTCGCTCTCCGTCACAAGCGCTGATAGCACCACGAGGTTCAAGGTCTCCATCCGCCGACGTTCCGCATCGCCATTCCATCGGTCGCGCCGTGACAGCCTGTCTCCCATTTCCCGCTGGGAAAACTAAGCACGGCGACTCCCGGAGGTGAAGTTGCCGTGAACGGACGACGTAAAGAGCCTCCAAGAACGACGGAGCGTTCCCACCCAACGGCGCCCCTGCATCGGTGTCCAACAACCTAAACGTAATTATCGACGGCCACGACGCATCGGCACTCGTGGACACCGGAGCAGACTATTCAGTCTTGAGTGGAAGGCTCTCACGCCGCCTTCAAAAAGTCATGACGCCGTGGGATGGACCTCAAATACGAACTGCCGGAGGACACCTCATTACACCAGTCGGGAGATGCATTGCTCGCGTCGAGATGTACGGCGAGACGTGCACCTGTGAAGTACGTTATTCTGCAAGACTGTGCGAGGGACGTTATCCTCGGAATGGGCTTTCTCTTCGAGTATGGCGCCGTCATCACCTCAGAGCAAACCAGTTTATGCTGCGAAAGCCTGTTCAGCCGCCGGTGCAGACGAACGCGACGTCAACCGCGATCCGAGTTATTACCGACCATGTGAACCTGCCTCCGCGGTCGAGTGTTTTCGTCACCGTCGTAACCGACGCAGCCATGGACGGTGAAGCTCTTTTGGAAGGCAGCGTCCAACTGCTCTTTGAAAAAGTAATTGGCGTCGCACGAGGCGTAACGGATCTCCAAAAATAAAAAAACGGAACTTAGAAGGAATAAAGAAAAGAACATCCCGCTACCAGGAATCGAACCCATATCGTCCGCGCGACAACCGAGTGCGGTAATCATTCGGCTACGCACACTCTCGCTCAGCGACGCGCGTGGCAATATTCCACATTCTTATTTTCTTATTTCCTGAATCGTATTATTCATGCTATTGTTTTGCGTATACATCTGCGTTCATAACTATGGTTTTAATGGCAGATCCTAAGCAAATATTGAAACATGTTTGGGGCCTTTGAAAATAATCCATATCGAAGCGTTTACGAGCCTCCGTGACCCCATTCAGAGCTGCTCGCGGGTCTCTAATTTGCGCAAAGTGTAATCAGAATTTTCGCAGCTAAAAAGGATCACTAAATTAGACATTTAAAATCCTTTTGGCTCGTGAATCTAGAGAGCCACTTTCTCAGGAAGGAGGAACTCCTCTTGGCATGGACCCTATTTTGTGTGTCCAAGGCGTAGCTTTTGCCATTCTCAAAGGTTTACCCGCCCCTTAAAATTTTCAAAAAAGCGGCTTTCTTTCTTTGCCTGCCCAAGCCTTCGACAACATTGCGCTCCGAAGCGCTGACTGGATTACTGGGACCGTAGCCTTCGTCGTTTACCAAGTTATGATGGGACGAATAAAGTTATGTAACATGCGTCGTTGAAGAGAGCGTATATTTTATATATTTCATTAGTAATGGGCGCGTATTAGGCCGATGCAAAGTGTACGGTATTTAAGAGCGCAGCCCTAAGGCGCCCATTCCCGGCTTGAGCGACGTCGGCGTCGGCGTCAGCGTCAGCGTCGGCGTAACCACATGGTGATTTATGGGAAACGTCCCAAAATGCAACAGGCGGGTCCGTCGTGACGTCACCCGTTACCCTCGTGGCGTCACTCGTGACGTCACGAGGGCGACATTTCGGCACCGCGCGGTGCATTATGGGAAGCGCGCCATAATGCACCGCGGTGACGTTTCGGCACGGTGACGTCACCCGTGGCCCTGGTGACGTTTCGACAAACGTTATTAGACTAGCTCAGTTACGGAACTGCTCATAGACGCTGCATGCAGGAACAGTACCCCACTCACTCACCACGACTCGCCCGGCGTCGCTCGACGCGCCGCCAGACGGCTGCTTTGGTAACTGAATCGGGATACGTTCGTTTCAACGTTACTAGAAACGTAAAAACCAAGGGAAAAAAGCTCTTTTTGTAGTAAGTTTTATTGGAGTTTTACACAATATGAGGGGCGCGTTATGTTTTCTAATTTTTTAGTTTGCAAGGGTTTGCAGCACAATTAATATTGTTTTTATAAAACCATGCCTCAGCGGTGATTTCAGGTAGCGCGTCCCGATCTAGGTGCATTTAACTTCGGTAGTATTTCGCGGCGCGTCCGCTGAGGAGACGGGGTGGCACCCCTGTAACCCTTTCCACCATATCTGTTTTGTTTCGGCTCCGAAATGGCCGATTGAAGCCAAAATATATGTCACGTGCGATTCCTCCAGTGACCGCTGCGGGAGAAATGGCGGCGTTGTGATCGCCATTTAGCGCTTCGGCTACTTCGGCTGTGCTCTTTGGAACGCACAGTTATAAAACGAAAATCTAGATGGCGCTTCGAACGACGGCTGGCGGGTTGAAGTGAGGGAGGGGGTACTCCCTCCGCGGGAGTTCCACAACTGAGGTAATCTAGTAACGTTGGTTTCGACACGGTGCCGTTTCCCCCATGACGTCACGAGTGACGTCACGGGAGTCACGAGTGATTCACGAGGGTCCCGCGTTGCATTATAGGAAACGTTCTATGATGCAACCCGCGGGTCTCACTCGTGACCCGCCCGTTGCATTATGGGACTTGCCATTATATTTGAGAGCGCAACACTGAGGCGCCCGTTTCCGGCTTGAGCGGCGAGGAGGAGGGAGTACGAGGGAGGAGAGGAGGAGAGGAGGTGAGGAGCTAGAAGGATGAGTGGAGGAGGAGGTAAGAAAAGGGAGGAGGGGCATACCCTTCGCCTCAGTACCCCGAACAACACGGAACTTGGCCAAGCATTGGCCAAGCATTGGCCAAGGGCTGGCGATGGTCTTTTGGCCAATGGCCAAAGAGTAGCCATTCATCGGCCACTGCTTGGCTGACGACTGATGGCCAGTGGCCATCGGCCCATGGCTAGAGAAAGGCCAGTCATTAGTCAATTGCTGGCCACTGTGTGGCCACTGGCCAAAGCACCATTTTCAGTCACTGGCCAATGATTGACCAAATTTGTGCTGCTTGGGACCCTCCCCCTCCTTTTTCTCAAGAGCTGCGCTCTAATTCGTGGTTACAATGTGTTGTAAACCTCTTTATTTTTTTATATTCGTACTTGCTATGTAGGTACCGGAATCCCACAGTTGTAAAATTTTGCAAGTGTGAACCTCCCCGTCATTCCTCGTAGGACAGTTGTTCTATTTTAGACTTTGCTTTTGCTCTGACCAGAAACACACTAGCAAGCAGGCAGGTTCAAGCTGGACTCTAACGAAACAAGGACCCGCAATGCCTATGCATATGAGAGGGACGTCATAAAACAGTTTCAGACACGGTTGATATAAAGTGTGTCGTCGATACCCTTACATGTTAATTTTGAGTTTGTGGTGTGTGGTGATGTACTTCCACCATGAGCGATGTTTCGCTTTTGCTTTTGCAGGAGCACTCTCAAGCACGTCCCAAGAAGCGAACCTGTACTTGGACAGTCTGCTCAGCGATCTTTTGCCGAGCGCAGTTCGTGCCCTCAACCTAGATCCTGCGCCAGTTTCATCCACCAACCTAACGGTGCCCTCCACCGGATTCACGAACCATGATCTGAGGGTCGTCCTCACGAACATACGACTGCACGGACTAGCCAAAGCCTGCGCCGCCGCGGCAGACTGCAGCGAGCCCACATGGAAAGGCGCAAGTCTGACCACTTTCTGCTATGTGAGCTTGGATGGGCTTCGACTTAGCTACGATGCATCCGCCAGAGGTTTTGACTGGTTCGGATCCCGCGTCAAATTTGCTTTCCAGGCTGTGCTTTCCAAGGCAAACGCCTACATTGACGTCGCCAGCGCATTCGGTAAGTGCAAAGCTGCTGCCCCAAGTCGTGTTTTTATACTGCACCTTAAACCTCGTGGCGCGGGCCACCGGCAGGACGGGCGTGACTTTTTGCATAGAGTTAGAACAATGGATATTCCAACTTACCCAAGTAACACCACACATTGAACATTACTCCTGCGTTGCTATTAATTGTCGGCGACTGGTGGAGATGTGGAAGCTGGAATCTGTCATGCTCGAGTGTCTTAATCATGTTTTATTAGTGTGACCTCATAGTGTATACTAGCAGCTGCCGTCCATGAATGATCGCAGGAAAAATACAAAGGAAAAGTGTGATTTGGAAAGTTGACGAAGAACGGGCCAAAGCAACGAGTGCGAGCCGCGTGAGGTCGTTTCATGCTCTCCAGAACAAAGAAGAGTGAACGGTAAAAACAATGTGCGTCACGACACTAAGACAGACGCGTACGTATTAAGGCTATAATACATTCACTGTGTGTAAAAGTTTCAATCTACTGGAGCAAGCGCGCGACATTTTCAAGTGCCTCACTGCGCGAAGACGCTTGCGAATAAGATGCTTGATACAACCACGCGCTCGCTCAATTAGCTTTGACAGGGCTGGCGTGACTCGTCCGCAATATAGTATGTTTTATACGCTATCAATAAAAGGGAGTCTGCACCGAGGGACAGAAGGAGAAGAAAAGACAAGAGCGCATGAAGATGCCAAAATGCCGACCACTGACTAAAAGGATTTGTTGCTGACGTAAACCTAGCTACATTTGTCTGTATAATCACTGTGTGAAAGGGTTCGAACGCGAACGCAGAAGGCTGGTCGCCGACGTTTGGCAGTCAAACCCGCTCGAAGTTTGAGTAGAGACAAAGGCAGCTAGCTTCGCGTTAACTCGCTAATTATTCCAACCAGAGCTCGGCGTTCTGGCTCTAGGGTTCGGCGTCGTTTGAGCTCATAATGCTCGTGGGAGCAGAGGGAGCTTTTGTTCTCCTTGATACCAAGCTACCGTGACTAAACGCAATCAATTATTTACGTTCCCACCCAAAAAAAATAAAAGAATAAACAAAAAACAACTCTCGGAAGAGGACACGTGATAACACGAGAATAGGTGTTCATGGTAACCAAAAATCGTGATTACATATATACAGCGATTTACGTAATGCACAAACTCGCGGCTTACGTTTGTTCTCACCTGGTGAGTGTGAGGCCGAACGTCCATGCCAGGTGAGAACAATCTGCGCAATGTGGCGACAGCATACGCTATCACAGAGGTGTGACGTCACAGCCATGTGTTGGTTCTTACGTTTTATGCTTCAATGTTAATATATATATATATATATATATATATATATATATATATATATATATATATATATATATATATATAACACTATATGTAATCTATGCAAAATAGCTTGACGTAGTAAGCGGACGTGGCACGTTGTTGGGCATGTTCACATATATCACATCAATCTGAAATATGTGCATTCGGCAGACTTAGCAGTGATGCAAGCCATAATCACAATCAAATTTATAAATGAGGAATACACGGAGAAAAATATCACTTTAATTAAGCTAGGAACAAGGCTGCTTGAAGTTTTAACAAAATGGATATTCAAATAGTTTGATTAATTTTGCGTTCGAAAACAGCTTGCCGTGTTACTCAGATTGTTTCACTTTCATAAGCAGGACTGACGGGATGTAAATCAATCTTGCTTCGTTTTTTAAAGCGTGCAAGATGCCCATAGTTAGGGTCAAAGCAGAAACCTCTGATAATCTCGCTTTTATTTGTATACATATTTAAGTAATATTTTTGCCTTGCCGTACTTTTTTCAGGTGGTCACGGAACTCTACAAACTCTGCGTGTTTCCGACCTCAAATTTAAAGTAACCCAGGACCGGCGGATTAATCTGAATCCACTCAGGCAACGCACGCTGGAGGGGCGCATCAACCAGATCTCCAGTCTGTCTCTTGTCAAAGTTCTTCAAGGCAAATTCCAGGAGGCCTTCAACGATGCTTTGGCGATGGCACCGTTCCCAGGGGCATGAAGCGTGGCTCGCGGAAATTGTTCAATAAAGTGCCAAAAATAACATCTTCCGGAAGTTTGCTGCGTGAGTAGCGCTGTTGGTGCCCTTCGTGCAATTACGAGCTGAATAAGGTTTTGGAAGGCTTCCCGTTCTACGTGCGCGATCACACGAGCAGGGACATCTGGCGGTGACGCGATGCTCTGTTTGCAATTCTGTATACATCACCCAGAGAGATGCCACATACGAAACGTTTTATACCCTTAAGAGTGTAAATTAGCTTGTTTCAGGGCTAACATGCACCCAAAGGGTGTAAAACGATATTCTGAGGATTGTTTCTTCCTTGAATGAAGGTCCTGCCACACTAGTCCTACAAAAACTGTCTGTGTTTGAAGCAAACATGCGTGCTTTCAACATGCTTGAGCCGTGTCCGCACTTAGGAACATAATGTTCCGTATGCCATAGTGAGACTCTAGAACATTTGCTTCTGAATTGCACGGTGCTTCACCCTATCCTCCCTGAAGGGGTAAAGAATTTTTCAGCGGGCTGGTAAAAACATTACGTTCGCTACAAGAAGGTAAGAAGATCGGCGGAAATTATCTAGAGAAATTTTAATGGAGTAAAATTAACTGGGCATAGCTAAGGGACATTCGTGACAGAGGAAACTTGGGACTCACTCCCGCGTTGCTCCTCTATAAGGTCTCGACCCTGTATGGCAGTGGGTTCGGTGCTGCAGTAACGCCGACACGGTTTGACCAGAGTAAAATGCAACTCCTTCGCCGGGGTGAGAAGGCAATCTATAGATATATGGCTTTCAAGCTTTTTACCAGAATCCCCACATGTCATTCTGGCGATATTCCACACTGATTGGAGATAGTTACAGAAATGGAAAGGAAAAAAAATATTTGTCTTATGAAAGCGATAAAAGGAATCATAATTTTTTTAAATGTTTCTGAGCTAGGTGGCGCAATCTACCGCCCTTTATAAAGGGAGCAGCCGTTAGCATCAATCCATATATTCATTCATCGTGCGCAGACATCTTTGTATGATTAATCTGCAGTGTCACTGCAATTTTAGGACACTGGCGAACACACTAAAATGGGATGCTGGCGTTCTTAGCAGCACTCTGCGAATATTATTTAATGAGCAGCACGTTTAAAAGCGTATGCACAGAAGCGGCAATTGAAGACTCAATGAATGACGCACGCATAGGAATTACGACCCCACTGATTGCTTCAGCACCTTATAATCTCCACAGTTCAAAAACTCTCGTCCGGAGGTGACCATCTCTGCTATCACGAAAGTTACACGCACGTTGCATTGTTCTCAATATTTCATGCAGAGCATAATCTCTCCAAACGCGGGCCAAATCGTTCATGCGAAAAGTAAGCATCAAACATAAAAAAGGTAAGTTTTGTGCTGTATACGTCTGCCAAAAGGGAAAGTCTGAAACAAATTACAGTCCGGTATAAGGCGCTTCTTTTATTTATTTCGAGCAATGAAGTATTTCATTAATAAATTGAAAAATATGGTATTAATTAAAATATTTTTGGGCGTCATCGCAAACCGCTAACACAACTCACACAACAAGGATAAAATCAACTTTTCACGTAGTTCCGAAAATTCCTCAATCTGGACACGTTTCTAGATTTCAAGTCTCTATCGGAGCGCATCTTGCGCCAGCGGTCCTGCCTCCAGTGGCAGAGGGGCGGAACTCACACGTGCGCCCCACTTTCTTCTCTTACCAACATAACTCGTTTCGATGAGCTACTGTCGCATCGGTGTAGACGCAGCCAGTGTCTGCTCAGACAGTGACACAGTCATTTATAGCTATAAAATGATCTAGGGTCAGTGCGACATAAAGTAAGAACTCGGTAAAGTCTTCACCCACGGTAAACGTCTGCTCCGCTCTCGAGACAGGGCGTCGTCTGCTGCACAACTTGGTTGTTCTTTTTTTATCTTCTCCGTCTGAGGGTTTCCAAGTATGGTAACGTAGCCGCGAACGGATGGCGCGAAGCTTGCTGCAGGTAGAGCGAACCGACATCGTCGCGAGGCGATGAATCGTTGTTAGGAAATAAACAAGAGCTTTTATAGCTCGAGTCATCGAGGGTGATTGCAGAAGAGGATAGTAATTTCAACAGATAACGCCTCTACGTTACAGTGGCTCGACAGGGCGTGGACAGTATTAGGAGGGACGAGACAAAAAAATGCTTGGGTAAAATACCACGCAACTAATCAGAACGAGGAGATTGGACAACTGCGCCATGGTGCACTAATTAGCCATAACTGCTTTTAGGGCTCAATTGCGCGGTACTCACTGAAGTCAGCTGAGAAGAACACGGTGTCCGGAACGCAGCAGAGCCTAGACTTCTCTGAGTTGTCTTACGCACACAGTAAACATTTTTAGATCTATATTCGCGTAAAAGGGTGTTATTCTAAACAAACACCCTTCGTGCTCCCTTTTAACACGATATCCGTTTCTGTAGGTGGTTCGAAGAGTGCAACTATGATGTGGATGGACATGACGCGCCTTTTGTGCACCTTTCGTGTACCCTCCAGGAATCGAAATCTTGTTAAAAGGGTGTATGGGCTCCTCCTTACACCGTATATTCTGACCGGGCAAAAAGTGTGTGATGGTAATAATGCACCCAATACACCCGTATTCTAAACGTTTATCGGGTTTACCGAATTCGATCATGACAACGGGCAGCGAGAGAAGCATCATCGTCGATTGTCTGGCACCGTCGTGTTCGAGTATACATGCATCGCCCGACATGGTTAGCGCAGACAAGCAATTGCCGTTTTTTTTCCCACCCCTGTATTTGTTTTAGAAGTGAAAGGTTGTTCTCTAAAAAACTTCTGTGGTGCGGAATTTTAACTTGGAACATTACCAGATGTGCTAAAATATGGTGCCCGCCATTGCCCTTTGAAAGTCAAATACGTAAACAGCGCCGATGTCATTCTTCACGCTAACAATGTCACACAGTCAATGCGCGACACTTAGCTCGAATACGACATCGGTGAATTTTCGCGTTAGTGATTGCGTTAGTGAGCCATGATTACTTTCGACTAGTGTTCAAGGCTTGATTAAAGTTCTTTCTTATTTGACGGGACAAGACGCACTATAGTCATGGACAGAGTGATAACAGCGGGGAGTCTATGGAACGCCATGCCTCCAGCACCCGCTTCATGCATTCAGCACAACGTTACTAAAACTCTCAGTTGGGACACTCACCCTGCAAACCTGGGCCGCTGACGTCCACCGAGACCGAGCTAAATACGATAACAGCGCCACCCTTTAGTGACGAGTTGAAACATGAAAGTTGCTCTATATAGCTACTGCGAGATGGTCCTGCGAGATGGCGCCACCGGCCTTTGCCCGACTCGACATGCAGCCGAGCAGTTCCCAGAGTGGACGCTGCAGGGGAAATGGCGGCGTTGCGATCGCCATTAGCTCGGTTCTCGAGTACGGATCGGAGCCAATTTTAAAGCAGGCTCCATGGCAGTTTCCCAACTGAGGGGTTCTAGTAACATTGATTCAGCCGTTCTTGCGCAGCTCATGCACATTCGAGGTGTGCGAGGTATGAATAGAGGGAGGAATACTGAAGCTCCTCCTTGCCGTTCTCACCTCGTCACTAACTTTAACTGTTCGCAATTAACAGTGGTGCGCTATGTATATACACTCTAAGAAAAAGTTGGCCTCAAGGGACTAACGGCAGCATTTAGTCCTCTGAACTCCCAGTTGCTCCCCGAAAGGATCATCTGGTTCAAGCTAGGTACCGTTCGCAAAAGCTGGGGACTAACGGCGCTGACTGGGACTAACCGATAGGCGTGCGCGAGCAAAAGCATCCATTAGACCCCCTCAGACCGGGTGCATCTGTATGGTTTAGTCCCCGAAGGCAAACGGAATGTTCGCCATGAGGACGGATGCTATTTTGCTTGTCTTAGGGATCGGCGAGACTCAACCCAGCACGGCTGAAAGTGTTGATAAAACTCGGACGAAACTGGCAAATTTGTTTAATGTACTACGAGCTTTAAGAAATTGCATGGTAGTGCTTCACGTGTTGTGTGAATGCGAGTGAACGAATGTGTTGACTCGACTTCACCCAACACTCTAAGAAAAAGGAGGAGAAAGGTAGCAACGGTGACTGTTCCTCCGTGTTGTTGTCAAGTTGCCCAGAGAGGAGGAACAGAACTTTGGATGAAAGGAGGAGGTCCAGTTTCTCCCTGTTCGGATGGCGCAGGGGTAGAACAACGCACTACTGGCCAAGTGGTCGAAGGTTCGATCCCCAGAAGGAGCGGTGTTCTTTTTGTTTTTTATTTCGTTACGTTTTTTAATTTTCTTTTTTACCAAAACAGGCATAAACAAACCCAGACCGATGGAAGGAAAATTAAATTCCTTATTATCCACCGACGCCAAGGAAAACTATACAAATATCATTGCTACAAGCTTCATCAGCGCTGTTTGATAAACAAGATTTGGGCACCCAGGTTGGATCTAAGCCGTTTACGCAGGGGCCAAGACGACGAGGTCGGTCCTTCAGTCATTTCTTTGGCCGCGGCGTTTTTGACATTCATAAAGAAGAAGTTTAAACACATCCGTCATAAACCGCTAAGCTTCGAAACGATGCCGACACTCCTACGTACACTGGGCGGCTGCGATCAGCTGCGATAGCGGCAGGCTTCGGGCCTCGGCCTCTTCGGCCACATTTCATAACTCGGTTGCCTCGGCCGCCTCGACTGCCGAGCCCTGACCCTGCACTCTAAGAAAAATGGAGGTAAAAGGTAGCAACGGCGCGTCTTCCTCCCTTCTACTGACGCGCCCCCAAGCGGACTCGAGAAGAAGGGAGGCATCTCCTTTCGGTTTCGTTTTCGATCACGTCGCGCACGTTGTTAAATAAATGTTGTTGAGTTGATTGAGCTTCAGCGGCAGCGAAGGCCGCCGTTAATTCCGTCTTCT
Source organism: Ixodes ricinus (assembly GCA_037355805.1). Taxonomy (NCBI): domain Eukaryota; kingdom Metazoa; phylum Arthropoda; class Arachnida; order Ixodida; family Ixodidae; genus Ixodes; species Ixodes ricinus. The sequence continues at coordinate 16,524 of JAZHYW010002837.1, forward strand.
AGTCCAAATGTGCAGAACATTTCGGTTGCATTGACGTTTTTACCACTAATTTTTTCAAACGAACAAATGAAGCCGCTAGAAACAGCGAAGTTCCGGAGCAGTGCCAGCAGCGCTACGTACACTGGGTAAGATGACCGTCTCTGGATACGTACGTACGTACGCGGCACGGAACTACAGTAGCGGAACCACGCGGAACTGCATCGACGTTTTCGACGTTATGGAAATCGCAGGAACTGTGTCCAAGGCAGGCAGGTTTTCCTGCCGGCTGCCTGGGTGCTTTCGGTGCTGAGTTCGGTTCTGTTTTTCCGTGCCGAGTGCCAACCGGCGTTCAACGTGGCTCTGTATTTCTGCGTGTCAGCAACATAGCAGCAACATCGTGATGGCAGTGTTGTGCGTAGTGAACAGAAGACTGGAATTATCGCCGATGTGACCGTGTGTTCGCGTATCAGTGGTGTAGCAACAAGATGAGATGACGTGAACTGTCGGGCATTGATGCTCCTGGTCGGGCCGTGATCGGAGGGGCGGGGTGTCGCAGGTTGACATTCCCTTTACATTAAAGGGTTTAAGACCACTTGAGAAATTAGGTGCAGTCGATTGACGTGCGGATAATCATGTTGGAACGCTGGTCTGAACGGTAAGCTCCTATCGTACAGTGGCCAATGTGACTGTCGGTCCCCGAGAGCGATTGCGCTCCGGTGAAAAGACTGAACAGTACGAAATAATGACGGAAAGTACTATATTTACAATTAAATTTTAGCATAAAAAAGGTAAAATCGAAAAAAAGCTATCCTTTATTTTGCTGTTTAAATATCCTAGGGTTCCTGGAGAAACTGCCCTCCAAGTGGCGCGCTGGGATGAGCGCTAGACGTTTTCGAGCTCGCCACGGGTAGCTCCGTACACTTAACACCTGCCGCAAGTCGCGGCTTTGACTGCATTCAAGTTGATCGAAAAGCGATCTCTCTGCCCGTGAAGCATCACTTCCAACTGAGTGAATATCCGCTCTACACAGATTAATTAAAGACGGCAATTGCAGCCATGTGCGAACAGCACAAATAGAAAAAACAAACACTACAATAGAAATACTGGCTAGGAAGTGCCGTGCGGCGAAACAAACCCAGCTTTGGAACCGCATTGGAGCGGCTCGATTTATTGGCTTTCAAATATTTACGGCATGATCGAGTGTTTTCTTTTTAATAAGAGAATCATCCCCTGAGCCATTCAAACTATTCTCAGATGTATGACATTGCTCGAAAAAATCAACATGCTGGGAATATTTTTTATTGCTTTGGGAGTCACCGAAAAATTCCGTACGTTCAAAACGACCAGTATAAAAGACGGAAACGCAGAGCTCGGGAGTAGTGATCGGGTTACTGTCCTGTTGTATTGCTGTTCGTATGCTGTTGTATTGATGTTGGAATGTATGTGTATGCGCTCTACGTATCTTCAGCTGATGCTTGTACCGTAGAACGGTTAATGTGTCTACCTGTGTGAATTAGAGAGTCCCAAAGCGCAATGGTGGCGTCAGAAAATAAAATTTCTTTTGTAGAACATGAATGGGGGTAACTAGCGCCACCTAGCTACTAGCTACTTGCGATCAATCTGCTTAATCCTGCCATCTGGTGGTAAGCGATTTAACCTCCTTTTTACGCAACGCGGCTACGCCATAATTTCGCATTACCGTGCTGAAACGAACCAAGAGGCTGCTTTGGATTTGCTTTTTTGAGAGCGGCTTTTGGTTTGCGGGCGAATAGTTTACCACTCCTTCGTGATGTGCGGTTGACGCAACGGTTGACGAAGGAATTGTGGCTCGAGGAATAGCAAAGGTAAGACAAAGTGCGCGAACTGGGTGCCGGTTGTCTCCGTTTAACATCGCAGTGCTGACGATGAGACGACTGAGTGACTGCATGCTTTCGAAACGTAAGTTTCTTTGCCTGCAGGGGGAAGCCGGCTTCGGAAATAAATACAGTTCGCGGAAAGCTCGTGTTACGTTTTTATTTGCTGCTCCTCTCGCTCCGTACAATAGACTTCGTGTTCTATTTAAGCCTTATTGAGCTCGATTCGCTCGATTCGTGGCCGCCATATTGAGATGCAGGCGACGGAGGAACTTTTGCTCCCGTGCTTTAGGGACGAAAGTTCCTGCATTTCTAAAGGAACATATGTGTCAAGAGCGTTCCTCCCTTAGGGAGGACTATACTGACCCTTTTTTCTAAGAGTGAACTATCTCGTCAAAAATTATCTGTTGACATTTCACAAGTCCCATTTACGTAATTTGCCTTCGCGCAAAAATGAGCATTTATCCAAACGCAACACTTCCAAATACTAACACTTTTTTCTTATCTTAAATGAAACTTAACAGTTTGTAGAAGCCGCGCTTTCAACACCGGAGTCTCGCAGTCAGTCTTCAATCTTCAATCGCTAAAATTGAGTTACTGAGAACAAGTCGAGACTCGTCTCTGCGTCTCCCCGTGACCAACCTTTCTGGGTAGTCCAATGTCGAACTCAAAATCCGCACGACACACTTGATGCACGGCACGTTCCACTCAAAAGCACATTCTGGGGCAGTATCCAGGCGTCTTCATGCCATCGTCGTCGCTGTTTCAGATAACATTCCAGATGAACAACGATGAACGAACCGCGCACGGAACGGCACACATGGCAGCAACCTACTAATACAAAACAAAAGCGAACTAAAACAAAAAGGAAAAGAAAGCCACCCGAGAAGGAGACGTTAGAGAAGTCGGCACTAACAAGGAAATATTTATCTTGGGGGACATGAATGCACATTTGGAAGACTTCGATGGACATACAGATACAACAGGGAGGATGTTAGAGGAGTTCTGCGAAGCTCTTGATCTGGTATTGGTTAATGCTCAGGTAAAATGTGATGGAAAAATAACATGGGAAAGAAAGAACTCACACTCGACTATTGACTACTGTTTAATGTCGCGTAAGGTATACAACAAACTAGGAGGTATGGAAATAGATGAGGAAGGCACAAAAAGTCTGGGGAGCGATCATAAGAGAATCAAGATCAGATTTGGCACAGTAAAACCAGAAATGCAAAATCAAAAACAAGAGGGTAGAAATAACTGAAATGATAAACAACTACAGGAGGTATCTAAGCGAATCGAGAACATAGTATCCAAGCAACCTGAAAGAGAATGGACATATGAAGACTTAATTAGTATTTTCAAAAGAGAGTTAGAGAAATATCGAATCAAACAAGGAGGAAGAAAACTAAAACGCAAGCTCAAAAGCTGGTGGGATAAAGAGGTTAATGCAGCAATATCGAGACGCCAAGCGGCATCTAAAGAACACAGATGGGCAAAGAAAAAGGGGCCACACTAGCCGAAGTCGCATCAAAATGGGAGGAATTTCAGGAAAGGAAGCGGGAGGCATCAGCATTAATACAGGCCGAAATTGGGAGGGCAGGGGTCCAGTGGATGATAGAGATAAACCAGAAGGATAGGAATGCGGCAAAAAGGTTCTGGGAACACATCAGTGCGCAGGGAAAGAAGACCGAGGGGTACCAGCAGACACTAACCACACAGGAAGGGACAAATGTAGAGGGGGAAAAGGCAAGAGAATACATTAGGCATACAATCGAAGCAGCATTTTCGGAGTTCGAATCAGATCAGGCCGTAGGCAATGGTAGCGTCTACACAACACAAGAGGAGGATCATAGTGACGAGAGGAAATTACCACTGGGGAGTGGGAAAAAGCAGAAACAAGGGTTCCGGCTGGAACTGCGACAGGTCCAGACGGCATACCAATGAGATTGATAAAAGTTCTAGGCAAAACAAGCAAATTGAAACTAAGGCAGGTAATAGACCAGATACTTATGGGAGGGAGGTACCCAGTGACTGGAAATTGAGCAGGATAAGGTTATTATATAAGGGCAAAGGAGACAAAGACAGTATCAAATCATACCGACCAATCACAGTAACTTCAGTAATATACAGACTAGCTATGCAAATTGTAAAAAGAAGAATGGAAGAATGGGCAGAGAGAAAGCAGATTCTAGGGGAGCTTCAAAACGGTTTCAGGAAAGATAGACAAGATGATAATTTATTCGTAATCACTCAGTGCTTAGAGATAGCAGTGACAAGTCAAAGGCCATTATGGGTAGCATTTTTAGACATCAAAGGGGCATATGACAATGTGAATCAGGAAAAACTATGGAACCAACTGAATGGATATGGACTAGAGGGAACCATGGTTAAGTTTCTAGAACGGGCTTATACGGAGAATAGGGTGGTTATAACATGGGAAGCCGAAACTACAAGACCAGCAGTAATAAAGAGGGTCTTAGACAGGGTTGCCCATTGTCTCCCCTGCTCTTTATAATATACCTCAGTGAGATGGAAAAAAGGTTAGAACAGTGCAACCTAGGTTTTGACCTGACTTACATGGTGGAAGGACACAAAATAAATCAAGTATTGCCAGGGTTAATGTATGCAGACGACATTGTACTCGTATCAGTCAGTGAGACAATACAGGAACTGATTAGGATTTGCAGCAGGGAAGGGGACAATTTAGGACTAAAATTTAGTAGGGACAAGTCTGGTATAGTAGTTTTCAACGACGAGAAGGGGAACCCCTGGAGATACAGGACACCTTGATAGAACACGTAGAAAAGTACAAATATCTGGGAGTATGGTTAAGTGAAGGAAGACGGTATCTAAAAGACCATGAAGATATTGTAATAAAGAAGGGAAACGAGATTCGGCTATCATGAAACACAGGGCGCTGTGGAACTATAATAGATATGAAGTCGTTAGGGGTGTATGGAAGGGAGTCATGGTGCCAGGGCTGTCATTTGGGAATGCGGTATTGTGTATGAGGTCAGAAATCCAGGCAGGTTTAGAGATACAGCAAAGGAGTGTGGGTAGGTTGGCATTGGGGGCACATGGGAATACACCAAATGAGGGAGTACAGGGGGATATGGGTTGGGCATCTTTCGAGAGTAGAGAAGCGATCAGTAAAGTAAAATTTGAACAAAGACTAGCTGAAATTGAGGATACACGGTGGGCAGCGAAAGTGTACAAGTATCTATATATGAAAAGTCTAAACACTAAGTGGACAAACCGAACCCGCAAGCTGAGATTTAAATACATTCAACGAGATGGAGCCGATCAGAGCATATCAGTAGAAAAGGGAGTAAAGGAAACAGAGAGGAAATTGTGGGAAGAGAGAATGCAGGGAAATCAGCTTTAACAATATACAGGGCACAAAAACATGAAATAAAGAAGGAACAGCTGTATGACAATTCAGTGGGGAGCTCTTTGCTGTTTGAAGCTAGAACGGGGTGCTAAGAACAAAAACGTACAGGGCTAAATTCCAGGAAGTAGACACTCTGTGCGACATATGCAGCCGCGAAAGGGAAACTATAGAACATGTAATTTTAAGGTGCACGGGGCTTCGTCCCACCCTCTTGGGGGGATGACTACGGATTTGGAGGGGGCACTGGGTTTTCCGGACATGGATGGACGAATGGATAGGGAAAGAATTGCGGTAACTAAGAGGAGATTGGAAGATTGGTGGAAGAGATCTAGGGAAGGATAAGGAGAAAAAATACAGATAAAATAAATCTACTTGAAAGAGGGGGGGGTCTGCCATAACAAAATTCATACAAGTAAAAAAAAAATGACGAAATGTTAGGCTAGGTGGCGCAAGCTGCCGCCCGGTACAAAGGGTATAGCCATCACTATCCATCCATCCATCCGAAAGCTGAAAAGAGAGAGAGAGAAAATAAAACAAAACGTGTTTGCTTGTACCGTCACTCGACCTGCGTATTGAAAGTGGCGGCTTCTCCCGTCCTTGGAGCTCTTCGGTGACCGTGTGTCGTGTGTAGTGGGAGGGGAAAATATATTTTCTTCTGCGCACCCTTCCCCTCCCCTAATCCCCTACCCCGCATGCTTTGCTCCTTGCTCACGCAGAGGTTCGGCGTTGGTTGGGCAGATGGGGTCCGTCGGGAAATTGGGAGGGGCTTGTTTGAAAAGAACCTGTTTTTAGTAAGTTCAAAGCCGAAATACAGCCTTCGTCGAAGGCTGGTCGCCTTATGTCGTCTCCGGTCATGGCGGGATCCGGTTTGGATTCGCGGTGCTGAAGCACTGCACTTGATCTGTTCTGAAGTCACAAGTCAAGGGAACTTGATTAAGGTATGTCGAAGTGCTTCTGTTTATGGTGTATTCATTAACTGCGGCTTCAGAAAGTGTTTTATTTTGAGCGCGTTCTCTAGCTTGCAAACGCGCGCCATGAGTCTGTTCTTTTTGGCACCATGGTTGCCGATTTTATTATGCAGCACAGAGCCTCATATTCAATCGTATCGAGCGAAACGCCAGTTCTACCGATGGCTTATTTTTGTGTGTGTGTGTTTTGCAGACCCTGACAGGATCGCTTGACCATAAAGGCCTGTCCACAAATGCAGCGGAGCGCTACAAGCATAGCGCTGACCTTGCGCTAAGCGAGTGCTGACGGGATCGGTCACCAGCTTGTATCGCACCGTCAAAACTGTTGCTCATGGCAGACGAAAAGTAGCTCACGACACGTGAGCAGCGCTACATCAGCGCTTCGCCGCGTGTGAGAACCGGCATTAATGGAGAAGTCTATACGATTGTACACTAGACTTTCGCGTTGATGGCGGCAGATCGTGCCGTCACTTTGAAGCATAGTTTGAGCACGCACGCGCTGGGTCTGTAATTCGCAGCGAACGGTCTACTATAAATCTAATATTGCGCTGGTCTGCTGTCAACAGATCGCATGTTGGATGTGAACCATTGTAGCACTTATGCAGCCTATTTGTTATTTTATTCTGCGTGTGTTATATCTCATACTTTTGTCGAGCGATCGGGTATTTCACGCTGCCCTGTTACTAATAATCTAAATTTCTCGCAAACAAGGAAGATGCTACCGGTGCCCCAATAAACGGTGCTGGGACCACGACCGGTTCGGACAGACGTCCCAGTGTCCAAGCCATCGTCGACGCAAGTGCACTCTTCGGAATTTGGCCTTATCGTGAATTCTACCGCCCAGGAACTTCGACTTCAGTCATCCTTGAATGCGATGTGTATATACGAGGCAATAAAGCTACGTTTAACCTGAACTCCACAATTTCGTTTCGGAGATTTTTGGCTCGGGACCAAATGTAAAGGATAAACCTTTAGTCCCAGAAGTCTAAATCCAAGGGCGCAACGTTCAGACCCAGGGGTCCAAGTGCAAGGGCCTAACAGTATGTCCTCGGGGTTCATTTGAAACGGTGTAACAGTTAGTCCAAGGGGTCCAAGCGCAAGGGCCTAACAGGTCGTCCTCGAGGTTCAATTGAAACGGTGTAACAGTTGGTCCCAAAGGACCAAGTGCGAGGGCCTAACAGTTGGTCCTCGAGGTGCAACTGAATTGGTGTAACAGTTAGTCCCAACGGTGCTAGTGCGAGGGACTAACGCACGACGGGCGCAACAGTTGCTCCCATTACCGTTGCTCCCCTAGGGGACTAATGGTGGTGGCAGCGCATTTGATCCCCGAGGGACTAAGTCGCGCTCCCTTTTTTTTAGAGTGTAGCATAGTATCTCGTTTACAATGAAGAGCATTCGCGTTCTGACAATTATGAACGGCATAATGAGATTGGCGTAGCAATTACGCGCTTTAATAAAATCTACTTTACAGCGGAAAAAAGGTAACGAGTGTGCAAAGGTGCTGCCTCTTAGGCCGCACCACTAGAGAGGTTTTGCCATAACGCGCTTTAGAAAAGACGCAAGTTTCGAAAATCAAATGATACGGAACGTCTGGTGCGTGTAAAATGCGAGCGGGATGTACGGAAGAATAACGCACTCTAAAAGAAGGGCATGGTTTTACACCATTTGGTCCCATAGAATAAACCTAAAACTTCTGTTCGACACACAGCGCACTGACGTCAGACAGACGGCCCCTACTTTTACGAGGGGCCTGAGACCGGTGCGATGTAACTTAGTAGACAGCTAAAGTACGCATCAAATACAACAGAAAAAGAAAACACAGAGGTTTTTCGCATTATGAACAAGTTTACACCTATTATTGATTTTTAGTCAGTACCACTTCGTGGTGTCTTTGCCTCGGTGGAGGCGTCGTGATGCAGGCACTCAAAGCCGGATAGCAAAACGATAATAACTGTTTATTCAGCAAGCGCATCAGCATCCCCGCGCCCTGGCTCCATCTCTTTTCTCTCTCTGCCCCCGTCCTAGGCCGGGCCTTACAGGTCCTATTTTCCTAAAGCTAGGTGGCGCTAGCTGTGCGCCGGCAAATAGTCCGACGACACTACATTTCCCCCTGGACTTTTAAAGGGAAGGTCACTTCAGTATAGTACATAGTCTCCTAGCCTTTCGGGACGATTCCTGCGAGACTGACGCTCTGGATAACGCCTGCTTTCTGCTTGCGGCGTCGCCTGGGTGTCGTCAGTTGTGGTGTCCCCACTTGGTCCGACTTCTGCAGGGTCAATTTCAGGAGGGTCTTCAACAATGTTCTGGGGCAGCTCCATCAAGGTGTCGGAGGCATCCCAGTCTTCCGCGTCTTGGGCCTGTTGATCCCGCCGTGGAGTTCGCTTGAAAACGGAAGCGTTCCTGATAATCCTTTTGTTTCCCCGTTTGGCGGTGATTGCTGTCCCTTGTGCTCTCGTCACCCTGTATGGTTGGGGTTCGTAGGCGGACTCGTGAGACAGCGGCGCTGGTCGCTTCAGTAGTACGGAGTCTCCTGGTTGAAGCCCATGCGGCACTGCATGACGTTTTTCATCAGCATAAGTCTTCATTTGTTGTTTCTTCCGTTCGTCAGCCATTTCAAGCTTTTCATGGTGGTACTTCTTCGGAGTCTGGGGAAGTTTTGTGCGAAATTTTCTTCCGAAGAGGAGTTCCGCTGGAGTGTGACCCGTCGTCGAGTGTGGAGTTGCTCGGTAGTTCAGAAGGTATTCGTTGAGTTCCTCTTTCCAGTTGCTTCCTTCAACACCAGCAGTCTTCACAGTCTTCTTGACATTTTTTATGAACCTCTCGACTTCGCCATTTGCTTGTGGCCACAGAGGCGTTGTACGATGATGGCGAATGCCACTGTTCTGCAGTAATGCTGCAAACTCCTTTCCAAAGAACGGAGGACCGTTGTCTGTCTTCAGATCATAGGGCATTTCATGGACAGTAAACAAGTCGCTCAGCTTCGCTGTCACAGCTTTCGCGTTTAACGAAGAAAGGGTTGCTACGAGGGGGAACCGCGAGTACTCATCCACCACCACCAGTAGGTACTGGTTGCCTGGCAGGGGACCGGCAAAATCTGCTGCAAGCGACTGCAAGGGTCCATCGGGCAGTGGCGTCATCCTGAGTGGCGAGCATTTCTTCTCCACGACTGTGCTCTAGCATGCTTCGCAGTTCTTGATTGTAGCTTCCACCTTTGCGTCGATTCCTGGGAACCAGATTTTCTCCCTGAGGAGCTATTTGGTCTTTACTATGCCTTGGTGTCCCCGGTGAGCCAGTCGTATAGCCTGTGCCTGGGCCTTGTCCGGGATCACAAGTCTGGTCCCTCTCAGCACGACGTCATTCTCGGCGAGTGTCAGCTCATCTCGAATCTGGGCGAAAGGTTTCAGCTAGATAATGATTTAAAAAGCGCAAAGGACAGACACGGACATGAAGTAGACAGGACAGCGCTATACTCACAACTGGGGTTTTAATAGAAAATTAAGAAGAGAAGAAAGAAGCAAAATAAACTCTACGGAAGATAAGAAGGACGAAAATAAATGAAAAAATTGAAGAGGTATGAGAATCATCATAGCAATTGTAGATATGAATTAATATAAAGAATAAATAAAAAAATTTAAATTTAAAATATTAAAAAGGCTTCAAAAATAAGTTTAACATTATTGCAGCATGACTTTGAAGGATGAAGTTTGAGATATCTTGCCCCTAACTGAAAACCTTTTGACACCTCATGTGGGGTGGTGTAGGTATAATAGTTCTTTGTCGGATAAGGACACTGAAGGTTCGCTGACACAGGCTTCACCACAAGCCTTGATTGTCTGACGCCTCGTAAAGTTCTCTTGATCTTTTTCCACGGTACTGTCCGAGCACTTCTGTCTTTTTGAAGAGTGGTTGGCATTTGCAGTCACGGACGTGTAATGCGAGATGCCCTGCCGGTGAGGAGTTAAGAGATGTTGCATGTTCTCGCAGTTCTGGTATTCACACACCGGCCAGATTGTCCCACATAAACTTTCCCGCAGGTGAATGGTATTTTGTATACTATGCCGTTGCGACACTGTATATATTTATTCTTGTGCTTTACTTCGCAATCATCTTGATGGTTTTCAGATGAATTGATCTTGGGGCACAGTCTCCTCAGCTTGTCTGGAGCCGAAAATACCAGGGCCACTCTATATATATATAAAATACCAGAGCCACTCTATATGGCAGCGAAGCTGCCAGAGTAGCGACACGACGCAAAATTATCTAGATGCACGACGTCAGAAGCGCCTATAGTGGTCTCCATTTTGGGCCTGGGAGGTTGCCATGGCAACCGTACTGCTAGCGACGCCGGGCGGCAGCCTTTATCTAACTGATATATCCATTCGTTCATTGAAAGGTGGTAAAAGACCTAAAAGACGCTTTCCATGGCGGTAAGGCACGGGTCTCTGGAGCAGCGGTGCCTGTTTCTTCAGTGAAGTGAGACGATTTGCAGCCCGGGGAGTCTCGGGCGACGAGAGCTGCTAAGTAACGTAGGTGCGCGGACAAGGCGAATGGTTTTCCGCGCCGCCGGGATGGCGGCCGCTTCGTGGGACGAACGAACCGCCCTTGCACTTTCGGACATCGCTCCTATGGAACAAAATCTGATTACGCCGGCCACGACAGGACGATTGCCTCGGGACATGACTGCTGCTCGACTGCCCCATAGTAAGAGAATGTATGATTAGCACCATACTTCAAGACCCAATCATTCATTCAAGATGACTGGTGATGAGCGACGTCGACGACGGTCTCAACCTCGTTTGGGCGATGAACATTCAACGGGGTTGAACCAAGAAGGACAGCACGGGGGTCTACAGAGGATGGTTAACGCCATCAAAAGAGACGGACGCCGGAGATGAGGTGTTCTTCCCGACACGCCAAGTGGTCGTTTGGAGGTTTTCCGGCATGCAAAACGTCAATATTTTAATCTGGTGTAGCACGCATACCCGTGTTAAAGGGGCCATGAAATGATTTTTTAACTTCTTCTTCCTTAGCTTTAATCCTCAACTCAGAAGAGAACAGTGGAATCACGCGGTCGTGACATGCTAGGGCACCGGTACGATGACCCCAATCTTCCACCGTGCTTTTTAGGCACACCATAGAACTTGGCATTCGCAAGTGCACTCATGTGCACTCATTGGCCACTAACGCGAATTTAAATATTCGTCGACGAATTGATTGTTGACGAGCGCATACGTCCGAGTGACGCAGTTTTCGTGTCAAATGCGTGAGCTGGGGTCGGCTGGCGTCATTTTGGCCTTCGCAGGCATTGCAAAGAGGATATTTAGAACCATACACACATGATGATAACATCATAGCACACGGACATTAACGAGCACGAAACGGGCCTAGCTACAGAAAATAAATATTACACTCGTAAAAAATATTTGTCTGTAACTTGTTAATTACAAAGACGAACACACCTCTGAGCATATAAGTTTAATAGTTTGTGATGATGCATTGTTATAGAGCAGGTCACTTCATATACGTCATTTGAGCAAACGCCAGCTTGTCACTTGAAAAAAAAACCAAAAAACACTGCGATCAAGTGCAAGCTATTGCAACGAAAGCACGTTTATCAAAGTTTTCAGAACTGTCAATTCGTAAAATCGTCGATTAGTACAAAAGGTCAAAGATCGCAGGTGCTTCGTCGCTTAAAGGTTGCTGTGATTATTCGGTGACCCAGGGCTGAAACAACTTCCCCTGGGCCCTACACACGACCTATACCTTTCGTTTCGATTCTCAAAAATTTCAAGATTCAAAGGAAGCTAGAAAATGCGAAAATGTAATCCTAAAAACTATATCATAAAATCGTTGATTAGTACAAAACGTAAAGATCGCAGGAGCTTCCTCGCTAAAAGTTTCTGTGATTGCGCGGTTACCTGGGGCAGAAACAACTTCACCAAGGTCCAACATGCGACGCATACAATTCGCATCGATTCTCAGACATTCCAACGTTCAAACAAGGCTAGGAGTATGCGAAAATTGCATGCAAGAAGTCTTATCGATCCTTGAACACATCCTGGAATCCGAGCACCGCTACGGCGATATGACTGATGCTGTCGCACAGGTGCTAATATCCAGAGCGATCCTGCACAGAAAAGGTATAAAGTCTCATTCTTTCAGATCTTCACGTTATACCTGTGTCAGAGAGCACGAAGAAGTCCCAAATCGTCGGCAAGCAGCGGCACATTATGACTACCGCGCACCGAACAAACTCGTATCCACCAGCTCTGGGCGCTGCCATCTTACCGGTGACATCACGGCTCCTGCAAGGTCCCGTGACGAGCAGTCACTCGGTTGCTAAGGAAACCGAGCCAGCTCAGCTCGTTGCTATGGTACCGCGTGTGACCAATCACGGTGAGAGGCGGCACAGGGAAAAGCGTGGCGCTACTCTGGCAGCTTCGCTGCCATATCGAGTGGCTCTAGTTTCAGCATGTCGCTCTTCCATAGACGTTCAGACGTCTTGCGGTCACTTGCCCGGAGAGCACGGACTAGCATCTCCATTTGAGCGTCTCCCTTGTAGGCCTTTTCAATGTCTTGAATGGTCAACGCTCTGGGTGCAGAGGACTCCAGAATGAAAGAAATGTATTCCTCCATTGCGACCGTTTCTCTCGTGGGGTTGTCATTCTTCACTGCAGGCGGGTGCCTTGACAGGTAGTCAGCAGGGTTGTCCTTCCCCGATATGTGTTGGACGTCGAAGAGATAGTGCTGCAGTCTGAGGCTGAGGCGTTCCAGTCTCGCTGAAAGTTTAGCGCTCGGGTTTTTGATTATGGACACTAGTGGTAGGTGGTCCGTTTTTACTGTGAACTTGCCTCCAGCCAGGTACATGCGGAAGTGCTCTATGGTGGACACGATGGCCAGCATTTCTTTGTCGATGTGTGGGTACCTTCTTTCTGTAGGTGTCAGAGCTCTGCTGTAGTAAGCCAGGATGCTGGGCTTCCTTCCTTCTGGCTCTTCTTGAATCAGCATACCAGCGATTCCTTCAGGTCCTGCATCAGTGATGACGTAGGTCTTCTTTCTTTCATCAAAGTATGCCAGAGTGGGTGCACTTGACAGCTCCTGTCTCACATTCTTTAGGGCCTCTTCGTGCCGTTTCGTCCAGCAAAACTCTGTGTCAGCATGTGTCAGATTCCTCAACGGTTCAACCATCTGAGCGAGGCGGGGAATGAACCTGCTGCAGTAGTTCACCATTCCGAGAAGGCTTCTGACTTCTGTCGCATTTCTGGGGGTGGCATCTTCGCCACTGCTTCTACCTTTTCGGGATCCACGCTGACTCCACTTGCAGAGAACACATGACCGAAGAACTTCAGGCTCTTGGTTCCTAAAACGCACTTCTTGGCGTTCACGGTGAGCCCAGCATCTTCCAGGTGTTTCAGCACAAGGCGCAGACGACGATCGTGTTCTTCAAGTGTCCGTCCTGATACCAGGATGTCGTCGCTGACGTTGATGATACCGTCCTCGTCGGGAAGCACTTGTCGTATTGCGTCCTGGAAGATTTCGGCTGCAGCATTGACCCCAAAAGAAGCCTCTTGTACCTTCTCAGGCCACAGTGAGTGGAGAAAGTCGTGATCACTCGTGAGGTCTCATCCAGCTCAAGCTGGTGATACCCCTCATTCAAGTCCAGCTTTGAGAAGTAAGCTGCACCATTTAGGATGCTGATGACGTCCTCCACAGTAGGCATGACGTGCCGCTCTCGGGCAATGGCCTTGTTTGCTTCTCTCATGTCGACACACATTCGCACCGCTTGTTTGTCATGGCGCTTTGGGACGATGACGATCGGCGAGACCCACGGTGTTGGTCCCTTTACCCGTTCGATGATGTCGAGGTCTTCTAGTCGTGCGAGTTCAGCTTCCAATGCCTTTCTCATCTGGAATGGGATCCGACGATGTTGTCGGGCCACTGGCTTTACTTCTTCCGAAATCTTCAACTTCACTTGAAAGTCTTTCAGTCGACCGAGTTTCCCAAACAGCTTCGGAAATTCTCTTCTGGCGTCGACGGTGGTCTTTTCAGTGACCGTCTGGATTATTTTGATGAGCTTCAGGTCTGTCGCCGTCTTGTAGCTCATCAGTGAGGCCTGTGGTCCTTTCACGACGAAGACCGGCGCTTCAACGCTTCGTTCTTGGGTACGGAACGTTGCGATGAACATCCCAACGACTGGGATCTCTTGCTTGATGCCGTAGGGAACTAGTTTCGTCTTGGTCTCTTTCAACTGCACACGGAGGTGCTTGTGCCAAGTTTGTTCTCCCATGACGTTGACTCCTGCACCCGAGTCCACAAACAGTTCCAGAGGGATCCCGTTGACCTCCACTGTCACGACCGGAAGTTCGTTCCTAGGGCTCCGAATGTGGTAGATGGACTCGTCGGAACTTGTATCCTGTGACGTGCTTCTGGGTGTGGTTGACGAGGCCAGGGAGCGTACGGTTTCTTTGGACGCTGGACTACCTCTGCACATCTTGGCAAAGTGATTTCTTTTCTGGCACTTGTGGCACTTGGCTCCCCAGGCTGGGCAACTTGTCTTCCCACTCTTGTGCGGCCAAACTCCACCACAGCACGAACACTTGTCCGCTTTCTTGTGCTCGGACAAATTCTTTGGGGCGGTGCTGCTGCATCTTGATTTCTTGGTTGACAGCTTCTGGACTGGTACCGTTGTCGTGGGGCGTTCTATGCTGGCAGCTTGACGCTCAGCGTTCTCGATGCTACGGCCGATGCTCATGAGCTTGTCCAGCGTGATGTCCGCCTCTCGAAGAGCGCTACGACGGAGCTTGGCGGACGTGGTCCCTTCAATGATTTGTGAGACGAGCTCTTGCTCGACGTTCGCGAATTCGCACGTAGCGGCCAGTCTTCGCAGCTTCAACTGAAACTGGTCTAACGTTTCTTCTGCGTCTTGTCGCGCTTGACGAAAAACGTGGCGCTCGTACACCGCGTTCTTCTTGGGAGCGAAATGTTCTGTCAGACGAGCGACCGCCGTTTCATAGTCCGCACCCGTGTCAGGTAGCGTGGTGAAGATATCGTACACCGCCTCACCGGCGTAGTGGAGCAACATGGCGCGCTTGCGGGCGGCATCTTTCACGTTCGCAGCCAGTAGAAAGTTCTCGAAACGCGCGTGCCATTTTGTCCACCTCTGCGCGAGTGACGACGCGTCTGAATGCGGGTCGAACGGTGACAGGGCGGGTAGGAGTGTGTCCATTGCGCTTACTTGACGTTGCCGACGTTTCCCACGTGGAGCAGGTTTCTCTTGCCTCTGTGTTGGCTTGCTTGCTTCGGCGTAGCGCTGCGGACTTCTGAAGGCCTTGCGTAGGGCTCAAATAGACGAAATCCTCGTCGCCAGGTTTTTGTGGTGTCTTTGCCTCGGTGGAGGCGTCGTGATGCAGGCACTCAAAGCCGGATTGCAAAACGATAATGACTGGTTTTATTCAGCGAGCGCATCACCGTCCCCGCGCCCTGGCTCCATCTTCTTTTTCTCTGCCCCCGTCCTAGGCCTGGCCTTACAGGTCCTATTTTCTTGAAGCTAGGTGGCGCTAGCTGTGCGCCGGCAAATTGTCCGTCGACACTACACCACTTGCATTACTTATTTTAATACCTTGTACCACTCGACTCTCAAGCCGCTTGTGAAAGTTGGTACCGTCGGTTTGACGTAAGTGCGCTGTACGTAGGACTGAGGCTTTGGCGTGTCCTAAATGGGACAAAGGGCTAACAATGTGAAACCATGAAATGTCTCATGGAGCGCAGCCGGTGTTGGCTGTGACAGCGAAAAACAGGCATCGCATCTCAATGAACGGCAGTTGAAATGGCTGCGACGCGACATTTCAGATGCTTCGTCACGAAAGTCAGCGGCGCGCCCAGGGTCAAAGCGGACGCGCCTCAGAAAAAAAACTCAAAGAAAAGTAGTGCACGCAACGCAGATGCACCGTCACGGCAGGCGTGGAGCCGGCGGAGTTGGCCGAGCCTGCGCAGTCGGCGGAGCGTGATGTCACCGCCGGAGCGCCGTGTGCGATAGGAACACGTGGCGAGGTGCTTGTAGGAAATATGCTGATTGTAGGAATTCTCTCGCATTCCTTCGCGCAAGCAGTCTTCCTGTAAGTGACCTCCTGTAATATTTATTTCTGAGACTGTGTCCACAAATTATTCACTTTCTGAAGATCCTATCATGGTATTCATGCCAATGTTACGAACATTTGACGCCAAAGTCACCTGCGAGATCTTTGTCGTCTGCTTTTCGCAAACGCGTCCGATCGCACCGTTTCCCTTCTCCAGGGCTACCGCTGCTTCAAGGTAGCAAATCAGAGATGTCACGTCATCTCTAGCTTAGCCTTCTTTATACCCGCAAAGCCTGGCAGTTCCACGACCGGAGCCTAAAGCCTGGTTCGAGACTGGTTACGCTTGACTGCGTTGCCTCGAAACCGAGAGCGAGTCACCGGCACATCTGTGCTTCGTATGAAGCGTGGAATCCAATTGCAAGCAATAATCTTGGCACGCGATATAAGCAGCAGGGATGTCCTGGTTTCTCGCAGCCGCAACGCAGTCAAACGCATGTCAAACGCAACTGTCTGAACCAGGCTTGTATGCCCGGTCGCAGATTTGCAGCGCGAGGATCTGGTAGGACAGAGCATTTTTCGGGGAAGTTGGTATTCAGCGCACAGCTTTTTGCAGGGGCGAGGACCCGAAGCATGGCCTTTTAAACCTGACGAGAGAAAGAAGCGAAAGCGCGATGAACGCGAGGTGCAAGAGCCGACATTCCATCGCACTGGCAGAAGTGTGTTTCGGCGTCTCGCCGCAGCGGGGCACCCATTACAGGACTCTCTCTCTCATGCGTTGTTTGCCGCTCTACCTTTTCACTTTCGGCCACCGCGTCTTCGTCGCGATCTGCCAGGCTTTGTCAATATAGAGGAGGCTATGTCGCTACTCATCTCGGGGCCCAATCAAGGTCAATTCATATAGGTCGCGAAAGTGGAGCAAAAAAGCGGCCCAAAACCAATCGTCAGCGTCATCACCCTGGAGGCCGCGCTACCGCAGCGCGACTATGTTTTGTGCGGCGAAACACTAAGCTGATAAATTATTAAAGACACATTTTCCGTATTTAATATAGTTTACTTTAAATCAAAGTATTATTTATTCATAATAACTTAGTTTAAGCATGTTCAGTTGGGTGAATTTTTTAGGTTATGTTTATATATATTATGTTGGGCATACTCGTTGCGACCTCTACAACGTCGCTCTTACGGGTGTTTACGCCGTCGGCAGAAGTTTGCAGTCCTGATACACCTCGTGTTTGCATTGTTTGCGTTTGCCAGTGTGCCTGCATTTCTGTAGCTCCCCGTCAAACTTTCACTTTGCGATCGTTTAACGAATTCGTAGTCTTTTATGTTTTCCCACGGATCCGAGTGCAGAACGGTTTGTACTGGTTGAAGCCTATTGCGCCGTTCCGCGGGTTTTGTCGTCGAGCGCCCGCCGAACGCGTTCAACGTTCGTCGGGACAATGAGCCTGCCGCAAGTAAAGAGACGCTGCACGGTAGCGCGATGCCCAAGTCATCACTGCACCGCTGGCATCACACTCCATAGTTTTCCTGTGTACTTTGCAAGGGGAAACTTGTAGCAGCTGTGTCCGCTGCAACTATGTGTGACGTCCTGATGTCCGTTGTCCGGTGATGTCTGGTAAGCTCTTGACCTCTTCTATGGGCGCTCATGCATGCTCATTTAGTAATAGGCACCCGTTGATCGAGCTTTTTTGGGCCCAGTCTTCGTTCCAAGCTGCGCGAGACGAAGCTAATCTCAGATATTAGTGGCGGCTTTGCGTGACCTCTCCTGAACGACTGCGTGACCACAAAAACCTAACAAGAAACAATGACTGAACATTTCACTTTTACCGAACTTTCATATTATGGTGTGCATAACACTAAAACATCCTTTCTGCTTCAAACGTGTTTGGTGTCGTCCCTCTAAGATGTTGACGACTATCAGGTCTACTTGCTGTGGATGTCGTGTTCGGGAATCGAGTAATGTAATCGTCCGCGTTGTGAACCTATCTAACCTCACGGGCACAGAGGTGTGCTCCGCGCTCATGGCGTTTGCTGGACTCAAACGGGAGAGCAGGTACAATGATGTCACTAGTTTATCGCTAACATTGTAGTGTAATCTTGTTTCTTTCTTAAATGTCCACTAAAGGCATTTCGGCCTGTTCAGTTTAGCCCAGGGTATGCAAAGTAATACACTGCTTCACATTCAGGCGGAGGGTCTGGGTTCAGTTCTGCCGGAACTCAAGCCTGCAGAACATGACACCACAACAGCTGCGGGAACGGGCGGTATGGCCAATTGATCAGCGAGGGCGAGCCCACAACGGCCAGCAGCAGTAGCACCGGTGGGCCCACATCATCACGGTGTCACACGCACTGCACTACGGAACAAGGTAAAAGCAATTGCATATTGGCGGAGAAGTGTTGCAGGCCATGTTTCTTATATATTTCGGACTGTCGCGTAGTAGCCATCCTTTCTATGATAGAGTGTGTTCCCAGTACTTGTGCTTTCTTGGGAAACATGCAAAATATGCAAGAAATATGTTTGTCAAATGCCACAGGGATATCCTCAAACAATGCAATGACTGATGTTTTTGACAGATTTTTTATTTGCCTCGTCACTGCTTTGCAGATATGGGGAGCAGTCTCACGGCTTTGACTAGTAGCACGAAGACTAGCCCTCCAACCAGAGTTCATGGTAAGTTTTGATAGTGTGAATTGTTTAGGACAGTCTTTGAAGATTACTTTGTTGCGTAGTTGTTGACCAGCTATAGCTGGTTCAGCTTTTTGCAACCACTCTGTCACTTTGTGTCCCTTGTTTTGTTTTTTGTAGTGGATCACACATACGAGATGGATGGACATGGTCTGCCTTCTGGAGGGAACGATGTGTGGGCGCCCGAACCTTCCCCTACCGATTATGATGCTTCGCCAACTTCGACGTCTGCAGTTTCTCACCAACGTAGGTATCTGTCATGATGCACAAAGCTTACTTGTACTTCCATATTGTCTACAGTGGAGGCGCATTGCTTCTTTCACTGTTTCTCGAAACGTTTCATAATTGCTTTTGCTTTCCCCTTGCAGGGTCCTGTGCCACCCACACCGAGGGCAAGGGGAAAATAGACGTGTTGAGGGCGAAACTTTGACAGCTTCGGAAACACAACAAGAGACTCCAGCAACGACTGCAGCGACGGCGTCATATTTTGACTGTCACTGAGATAGTTGAAAGTGTACGTAGCCTTGTGTCTCCAGCCGTTGCTGCCGTTGTGAAAGCTCAGCTGAAGATGTCCAATGCAAGCAGGTTCGGCAGGCGGTGGTGCAGCCAGAACAAACCCTTTTTCCTTGGGCTTGTACTTTCACAGCCCTAAGGGTTTTTGGTACTGTAGGCCATTGTCGAGGCTCCCATCCGTTAGGTCGTTACAGCTTTGGCTTCAGCGTGTTCCCCTGGGGGTTGGTTTTTACCCAGAAGTTTTCGAACTTGTCGAAAAACGTGCAGTTTATTTTTCACCAGAAGACAAGCCATGTATTATTGTCTTTGACGAGATGCACGTCACGAAAGAGCTCTCGTACAACCCATCTGTGGACATGTTTGAAGGGCTCGAAGAAAGTAACATTGGAAGAGGCCATAACCTCGCAAACAAAGCTCTTGTGTTTGTGAGCCGAGGGGAAACGACGAGGCAGAGGGCACGTGACAGGCGGTTGGCGGAGAAGACACGAGCTGGCGCGAGACAGAGCGTGCTGAGCGAGGCTGGAGCTGGGCAGGAACGACGGTGCTGGGCTGCCTGGCCTGGCCCATGGCGAACCCCGGAGCGGTCCACCAGCGAGGTTCGAAGTCCGGACCGGTGGAAACGGCGAACCCTGGCCATCTGGCCTAGGCCATGACGATCCCGTGAAGGTTCCGCAGTGAGACCCGGGCAGTGATAGCCCGGGACAGCCAGCCTACGCAGCGCTGGCGTGGGAAGGCGATTTGCAGGCCTGGACACGGACTTCGACTGCGAGCTCTGATCGACGGGCGACAACAAGGGTCGGCGGGCCCGGACTGCCGGCTCTCGACGACGGGCAACCGGGAGGTACAGTAAACCCATTCGCTGTCTTCTCGTTGTGTTATGTCACTCCCTGGGTGACGAGCGAAGTGCGTACCGATCGGGCGGCATTTATTAGTAGAGCGACCCCCACTAGGAAACCCACAACCTAAACGTTAATTGCAATGTCTGAGCTTGCTAAACGGAATTTTTTACTTTATTTAAAGTATGCTAGATTCATTTGGTCATCGCTGTAGACAGTTTCGGCAGGGCGTGTGATAATTTAGAGGTATGTACTCACACAATTCACATGCTAGCGCGAGCATTGAATGCAACATACAAGATAAACTAAAGGCACTTCCTGTGGGCCTAACGCAAGTGTTGTCTCATCTGCACAGCCTCTAGACTTGTTGCTTGGTTTTGCGTCTCACAGCTGCATCGAGAAGCTCAGTAGTCTTTTTACGGGCAAACAAATGAAGCTTTACCCTTGCAAGCAAAGCAAATAAATCATCATAGACGTCCTCACTGCAGAGAGTCAGCAGCTTTTCGACCTTCTCATGAAGAGTGATACACAACGCCTTCCCAACGCCTTCTTTTAAAACAAGACTGTCAACTGATGCCACAAAAACCTTCTCACGAGCTTGAACGAAGAAAACAAAGCAAGGTGAAGGGACTGAGAGGCTTCCAAAGTCTCCTTCAGCCGTTCCTTTTACACTCAAATACAACAACACTTGGCTCTCATAAAAAAAGTGGCATTCTCGATTTGCAATTCACATTGCTGAGTCACGTTTTGATTTGTATGAAACTTGACAAACCTTGTTACCAGCCATCCTCCAAAGTAAACCATGTTGGTAAATGATAATAAAGAGGGATAGCCACAGGATGAGGCGTCAGCTGCACATTGTGGAAGTGAGTTCCCTAGACTAAGTGAAGGTGAGGGAGCTGAGAGACCAACAGGAAGAGCCGCTAAAAGAGTTGCCATGTCCTTTTTGCACTTGCTCTTGTTGGACAGTTAAAACAAGTTGCTAACTAGGAGATGCCTAAAGGCTGCCTGAAACTGCCAGCAAGGGGAATTGGCATTCGCACCAGACTTTAAACTTATTACGGAGAATGTGTTTTTGAGCGCATATTGGTTGAGATGGCGAGTCAGAAGGTATCTGAAACCATACTCAGATGTCAGGTGCTCACAAATCAGCATCACAGACCGAATGGTCAAACACAAACCGCGAATACAAGCAGGCTGCCGTGGGCACCCAAGAACGTTAAGGCTTTCATTCATTTCATTTCATTTATTGTTCCCTTAAAGCGCCCGTAGGGCTTTACATAAGAAGGCATTCCTTCAGAAGCACTTTGTGAACAGAGCCTTCGTGCATTGCAGACACATATACACTCTTCCCATGTTTTTGTGAGCTGTTCAAGTTTTTAAAAAAACGATCCATTCTTTCAATAAACCGGGCCGTGTGGATAGCTTCAACTGGCAGTTGCTGGAAAGTTACCATGGCAAACATTGCAGCAGCACAGTGATTACTGAATATTTGCACTGCTAGCTTCACTGGCATCTTGGAGGCAAAATTCAAATTAAAATGCTTTTCACTGAGCCTGGGCATGGATCGTATTTCAAGCTGCTTGTCTTTTTCGTAGGCTTCCCTGGGGAAAGAGCTTCTCAACGTGTGGTGTCCAACTTGAAAATTGTACTTGAAGAACATATTTCGAATTCACTTCAGCGAATGTGGAACATCGAATAGAAACAAAAGTGGCTTCTCATTCACAGTTATGTAGGGGTTCTGAGGGGTAACAAGGCCATTAAAAAGAGCAACATTTTGATTCCCTTGGTCACATACGACAGCTACTGGCTTCAGGCCGGGTTTCACAAGCAAATTGTGGCACTGGAACAGGACGTATCGCAAAATGTTGGCTGGTTTACCACCATGAGCAAAAAAATAGCCAAGTGGCTACTTTCATGGCATGTGAATGCCTTTAGCCTGTGGGTTTCTTTTATGGAGGTCGCTCTACTAACAATCGCCGCCCCATCGGTACGCGCTTCCCTCGTCGCCCAGGGAGTGACATACTGCAACGAGAAGACAGTGAATGGGTTTACTGTGCATCCCGGTTGCACTCTCAGAAATAGGGGGTGTACGGGGTACACCCCTTGTCCCATTTGTAACACCCCAAAACTACATTTCGACGTTCAGTCCAGTGATGCGTATCAAAGACTAAAAAGAATTAAAAAAACGAGGTTTTGCACCAGGATCAAATATTCTTGATTGTCAATCTGTAGTCTTTAATGAGTACATTAGTTATTATATTAAGTTGTATCGTTCGACTATCAAGTCGCTCGTGAAAGCTGGTATCGTCGCTTCGACGTCAGTGGATTGAACGTCTAATTGTTATTTTGGGGTGTTACATATGGGAGAACGGGTGTACCTCCTGCGCCCCTTATTTCTGAGAGTGTGCCCGTCGTCGAGAGCCGGCAGTCCGGGCACGCCGACCCTTGTTGTCGCCCGCCGATCAGAGCTCGCAGT
The DNA here is from genome assembly GCA_037355805.1 of Ixodes ricinus. Classification (NCBI taxonomy): domain Eukaryota; kingdom Metazoa; phylum Arthropoda; class Arachnida; order Ixodida; family Ixodidae; genus Ixodes; species Ixodes ricinus. Next base: position 39,305 of record JAZHYW010002837.1, read on the forward strand.
CGGAGCATTGGTCGGAGTCCGTGTCCAGGCCTGCGGATCGTCCTTCCCACGCCAGCGCTGCGTAGGATGGCTGTCCCGGGCTATCACTGCCCAAGTCTCGCTGCGGAACCACCCCGGGATCGTCATGGCCTAGGCCAGATGGCCACGGCTCGCCGTTCCCACCGGTCCGGACTTCAAACCTCACTGGTGGACCGCTCCGGGGTTCGCTATGGGCCAAGCCAGGCAGCCCGGCGCCGTCGTTCCTGCTCAGCTCCAGCCTCGCTCAGCACGCACTGTCTCGCGCCAGCTTTCACCCTCAGCTCCCACAAGGTTGACCTAGATGAACCTGAGTTTTCCCTGGATCAATATCAAAATTTCAGTGTCGCAGCATGCAAAACTGATATTTTAATTTTATTTAAAAAATGTTAGATTCATTCGACACTCACTCTATAGCGCTAGATGACGTCGCCCACTTAAATGATTGCACAGGGTGTCTACCAAGTCACTTATTCCGAATTCCCCAATTTTCCCAAGGTTTTCCTGCCTATTTCGATAAAATGTTGACCGTTAGTTCGGTTCAGGGGCCACTTAGTGGCCTGTGCTGCGTAGTGACGTGTTGGGCAACGTTATTCAGTGCAGCGGCACCAACGTGCAATCATCGGGCTTCGTTGCATGCTGCCGTTACACGTTCACTTATCATTCTTACTTACTGGGAACTTTTTTATGGTTTCCTTGATATTACCCTGTCCTTTCAATATAATCCGAATTACTTGAGAATTTTAGGTTTTCCAGGTTGGATGTACTGCGCAACCTTGTGCATGATTAAAAAGAGTGTGAGAACAAGCGTTAGTTTCGATGGGTACCTGTGCAGTGTGACGACTTGAAATATAAACCTGGATTAATGTTTGGTTGTCTTAGGTATACAAAAGCAGATCAAACTGCGATGAAAGGTAAATCAGTGAGTCAGTATGGTGCTAACAATATGCAACAAAGCAAATTCATAACCTTTTTCTAATGCTTTTTTTCCTAACAATTTGTGTCAGTTTCTTGCATACTAGTGCTCACATAGACAGTCAAGCTGTGGAGCACAATGTTTGTGGCGAGCGAATGTACTATAACGAAAGGTCTCAATTTTAAATCTCTTGAAGCATTAATTTATGGGGACATTCAAATGCAAAAGACATGCATGGCCCCGCACTTCCACCTGTGATTGATATGGTTAAATCTAGTTATGAGTTCTCAACGTGAACAGTGCAAGATAAATGCGTAAACGTGCCTCCTGTTGAGAGCATTAAGCAAGGTTATTAAGTGCGTGCATAGAGTTGTCCAAACCTCCTTTCACTATGTTTTCGACACCATATCTCTATCTTTAAGTGTCCTATGGTGGTGTTCTAAGTTTGTATATAATAAACTGTGTAAACCAAGCTTGTGCCGTTTTGTCTTTCTTGGCAAACAAGCCATAGTTACAGTAATAAGAATGCCTTCATAGGCGTGCTGTAACACCCTGCTTAGTTGAAAAGGATAGTAACTTATTGGTTGTTCCCAGAACTGATAAAAAAACTGGTTCTTTTGCAAGAGAGATTACATGGGAGTGATTGATACAAACAAGGCTATGACGCGTGAAGCAAGGTATGAAGGACGGTACTTGCGCAGGCACGTAGAACATCTAAAAAAAAAACATTTCAATTTCCCGCCACCGGCGAAAATCATTTAAATTTCGCGCCAAAAACAATCGTGACGTCACCATCATAAGGAAATTGCGTCATTTCGTGTTTTTTTAAATGAAGCGTCACTTCCTGCACGTCACAGGCGAGCATGACTAATGACAATGCCGCACATCTCACAGATGGCGCTGCGCCCCATGAGCCGCCATTTTCGCGCCTATGGGCTTCTATGGAAGCTTCGCTACCATCTATACATATACCTTCGCCCAATTATATAGCCACGTGACATATTCCCAGCGTACTATCGGATCGAACGCGAGGCAACGCGCGCCATTACTGCACTTCGGAAAGAAGCCGATGTGGGATCGTTCACTTCGCTCGACCTTGGGTCATCGTTCGCGCAATCTCGCCTCTCTGGTCCGGGAGAAAACAATGAGGGGGAACGACTTAGAGGGTGAGGAGGGTGCAAGATGCCAGTTTGAACGATTAATTTCAATGAGCGTTGGTTACCGAAGGGAACGCCGTGGATATGACTTCTTCTACGATAAGTGAACCAGCACTGCCTTTCGTGGCTTCATGGCGTTTGTTCATTCGCTTGTGCTCGATACGCGCAGCTACATTGCGTAAAAAAAGGCTCCAGGCATACCTAAGCACCACTTATAAGTTGTGAATGCGAAAGCACGCACGCCGCTCTTCGCTCCCTTCTTTGATCTGCGGCGTACAACGCTCTGACTTTGGGCGTTGAACGGTGGAGCCGCTGCCTCGCGGACACGCAGCGCCATCGGGTGAGCGATCGTTCAAACTGTCGTGTGCCTTGCGGCGTAAGGAAGGAACAGACAGCAACGTAGTCCCCAGCAGAACGAACCCCTTGGTTTATTCCCATGCGCCGTATATATTGCCACGCGCCATACAACCAATAAGAGGCAAGCGAACGCGGTGATCAGTTAAAACATACAGTGTGATAACACAGGATGGCGACACACACACGTCTCAGAGTGCCGTCTACACACACGCGCGCTTTTGCTTGAGTGGTGACATCTCGTAGCCATTTTTACGCCCAATCGTTTTTTTAATGCATTTTGAAGTACGCGCAATCCGGTGTCAATCAACTCCGCCAGCGTATTTTGCCACGGCCGACTCGACGCTCGCCCGCGCGCCTCATTGGGCTTTCAGACAAAGGTCTTGCTGCCTGCCGCCGCGTTCAGGCGGCGTTGCTGACCCACTGCTGTTCCGCCGCCTCCGGGCGCGTTCACGGGCGTAGTGTGCGCGCTACAGCGCTGAGTATGAGGACCAGAACCGACTGCGGCGCCTGAATTTTTGAACAGAACGTTTTATCCATAATTCAGTCTGGTCGTTGCATGCGACGAGTGCTGCAGCGGTATAGTCGACCTTCTGGGAGCACCGCTTACCAGTCGCAACCATTCTGGCAGCTTACCCGGATTTTCGCACACGCGTGTTGTCACAAGTAACAGTAATTCATTACAGCACACAAAATTCACAGAGAAAAAGAAGCATTTATTTTGTAGCGTCTCAGTAAACTCAATGGTGCCACCCCCAGGCGAGGTGAGCATGTTGTCTTTTTTTTTTTTTCAAACCCACACGCTAAGCAATATAAATTAACACAAACACAAATGCATGTTACAAATAAAGCGAACCTTCAGCGACATACTCATCACAGTTTGAAATATTTTCAGACGGTCATTCAATATACGCAAAGGGTTTTTCATTTCTATCGTCACCATCTGGTGTAGTTAACGAGAAGAAGTCTGATGAACTTGTCCGCAATTAAACGAGAATGTGCGCCTTGCGGCTGCTGTCTTACACTTTCAAAGAGTGAGGATCGCGGATTGTCTGAGGTGTAAAATCCAGAAGTTGCAGCACTTCATGC
>JAZHYW010002838.1:0-31629 GCA_037355805.1 Ixodes ricinus
GGGTTCCCTCTACAGCATCACCAATCTCTGTGCGCTGCATCATGGGATCATCGGTGTTTCTAGCTGCAAAAATTCTAGCAGTGTCGCAATCGCTATTTCGCTCGAAACATCTCCACTGGTCGCTAATGAATAGATACTTAGAGTGCTTCATGGAATGTCTGGTTCTAAATAAAAGATACTTTGTTTTATTGCTCTATATATTTTCTTGTACTGGCAGCCAAGAGACCCTTACTCTCTTTCGTACACACGTGCTTCTCCAGATATTATTCACACGTGGATGAACTCGCATGCTATACAAAAGAGCAGCAGCTCCAGGATTTGAAACTGATCTTGTGTAGTATCCATTAGCGAAAGAGATCGCCCCTACCACTTCTCAACTCGAAACCTTGCTTGTCACAAAGACCAAGTAGGGGAAATACGGGATCTTGGCGTGTATTTGAACGGGCTTTGTTATATTTTGCATCCGCTTTAGACATTATTTGGTTTTCGTTCTCCAACGGGCTGCGAGTAGGTACCGTAAGCAGGATTGTTTTTGTTTGTTTCTGTGTGCTCTCGAGAGGGGGCCAGTTTGAACGAAGGACTCACAGTACACACTCAAACTTCGCCCTGAATGGCCTTTGTGACGCACTGGGGCTTTCCTGGGACTTCCACTCCCAGTCCCAGCTCGAAAAAAAAAAGGACAATCCACAGAAACTGTACATACAAAAGGGTTTACATCGTTGCCTGCAGCTCCGCAACAATCTCTTTTTACCGTTCGAAACACGAAGGAAATTTTATTTTTGTCATTTCAGAAAAAAAAGGTATGTGCGGGGGGGGGGGGGGGGGGGGGGGTCCATGGCAAAACTAGTAACGGTTACAAGTAATTTACATTACTTCAAAAAGTAATCAGATTACTCTCGTGATAACTGCCTAATAAAAATAATCAACTGATTACAAAATTACTTCAAAAAGTAATCGATTACAAGTAATTTGATTACTTGTAATGCGTACGGTACAAGTCTGGGCAGTACCAAAAGATTCGGGAAAAATTTCAAGGTCAGTTTTTATGTTTTACTGCCTGCTCGCGAGCAGGCAGTAAAAACATAAAAACTGACCTTGAAATTTATGGCGCCTATCAACGTTCTCGAGCAAACCGCGGTTTGCTCGAGAACGTTGATAGGCGCCATAAGATATAAAAATCATGACGCCGTCGGACCACGATTGCTTGTGCGGGGAGAACTTCGGGTTCAATTCGCGGATACTTGTCGTCGTCAGATTTATATGTTTTGTTCCAACATGAACGCGGGAAAACCGCCAAGTTGTACGGACCACCTGCGGACTACGTTCAGTGCGTCTTTAAGTTCAAACGGCTACCTGATAGCCAGAACTGTCGTCTGCTTTTTTCAAGCGTTTCTGCTTATTGTCTTCTGCTCTTTCAAACAACAGCGGCCCGTAGACCAAACGTTGACCCGGTAATTGCGATAAGAAGTAAGTGCAGGCCTCAAAAGGTAGGTTGTGGTATGTAGGCTCGGTGTAAACAGTAGATACAAGGAGATGATGATCATTGTTACCAGTGGCCATCACCGACTTGTTATGGCCGATTCACTCGGTGCGATTATGCTTGCGATACTCCGTATCGACGTCGACCATCTCAGCTACGGTTCACGCTTTTGCAGCCCGAGCGACGTTGCGACTGAAAATAGCGAGCAGAATCTCATCATGCAAATCAGGCTTTAGCGTTCATTTTGCGGCGTCCGCGCGGAATGAATCGCCGCACGTCACATTATTCACGCGAAGTTTTGCGGTTTAACGAGCCTCGGCAATTTCGCTGAGGGCCGTTCAAGTGGTCAGACATTGCTATAGGAAGTACTAGAATAAACAATTCCAACGCGAAAAAGAGAACGGGGACTCACGCCGACGCCTACAACATCGTCTTCCAATGGTTTGTTTATGGGAGACGGCGAGCTTCTTGTCCATACTCCATCGCGCATGAGCGGCGCCGGTGGCGTCCCCGTGGGCGCTTCCGGTTTGTTTGTAAACATGAGTTTGTGTATCGGCATATATTTTAATTGAAATGGATTATACATGGCTATCAGCAACTATTATTGACGATGTACGCCGTTCGAGCGTGTATGAATTTGAATGACTTCAACCGGATATTTTTGGCTATAGACATGTATTCTCGACCTGGTTGGCTTGGATTGGCTATTATTGGCTATAAGCATCTATTCCTGACCTGGTTGGCTTGAACTGGCTACAAATGGCTATAAGTAACTTGTATTTATGTGGCTATTGTTGGCTGTTCGCATCTATTTTCGCCAGATTGGCGTTATAGTGCTATGATGGCTATTTGGGAATATAGTTTACAATCATGTGCTCTTTCCGTTTTTCATAAATATAAATTACTTCAGGTGGCTATTATTGGCTATAAGCATCTATTTTTTATTAGATTAGCTTGAAATGACTACAAATGGCTATAAGTGACTTGTATTCAAAGTTACATACTATTTTTGTGTTTACGAACTGGAATGACTTTCAGTGGCTATTGTTGGCTACTAGCATATATTTGATACGAGATTGGCTTTAAATGGCTCTTAATGGATATTTGTAAGTATAATTAACAATTCTACACTATTTCGGTGCTTATGAATGAGTATGGCTTCAAGTGGCTATTATTGGCTTATGCAATATTGGCTCTTGAGATCTATTCTTAACAAATTTGGCTTAAATTGCTTCAGACTGGCTACTAGTGACTAATATTGACAAAACTTTGCTAGTCACATCTTTTTTGGATTTAATTGGAGTGGCTTTTATTGGCTCTTGACCCCTGCTCCTTGGCAGATCGGCTTGAATATGTGGCTAATGGTGACTATTGCTTATAATTTACGTAGTACTATTGTCTATAAATTTGAGTTACGTCAACTGGCTGCGATCGGCCACAAGCATCTATTCTTGGCCTGGGTGTCTTGGATTGGCTACAAAAGGCCCTTAGTGCATATTAGCCGCACTGTTCTGCTATTCTATACTTACGGCAGAGATTGGCTTCAAATGGTAATTGTTGGCTATTAGCATTTATTATGAAATAAATAAACTTAAAATGCTACATAATGACTATTATACCCTAGCTACACTAGCGCTTTCAACTGTCATTAATCCAAAAACCGTTGGCATCTCCCAACTGTCCTTGAGCTCAACTAAGTTTTTCGGTGTTGCAAGGTACGGAGTCCTAACAATCGCAGTTGAGATTTATTTATTTATTAATAAATGAAGCTTTTTTTTGGCAACACGACAGCTTTTTGCGTCAAAACGTCGTCGGCGGCATATCGAAACTTTCTGCTCGTAGCGCAACCGCACCAATGCCGAAACAGTTCTTACACACTGGCTAAACCTCATCACTGTAAGCTCGGCACATTTTTCCAAGCTCACATGTAACAAAAATAGGTACATTTGTTGAAAATATGGCGCATGTCCGGGCAGTTAGCGACATCCTACGCCTTGGTAAGCGCATCCATGCGATGTGAAGTCCACCACCAGCATGGCGCAGGGCACCGTCCTTCGCTAGCGTGACGTCACGTGCAAGGCATGTATAGCCTCCTAGAGACATTCCAGTTCGTAAAAACAAAAATAGCCCACTCAACACTCGTTCCTAATAGCCATTTGCAAAAGAGTTTAAAGTTGGGCAAGTTGGGCAAGTCGGTGCGTATTGGTAAGAGTAGTAAACAGCGCAAAAAACGACACAGTACGAGAACACAAAAGACGCACAGCAGCGCTGACTCACGACTTTGTTTTCTTTTTCTTCTTCAACAAATAAAGGCAATGAAGTAGAAAAAAAATTTCATTTATAGCAAAACATTTTTTCAATCAGCCATTCGAAAAATAAAATAATCAAAACAATGTGTCACGGAATAGTTAACAAACTAAACAATTGCATGAACTAAACCCCAACCTTCACACACACGTTTCCATTCTACGAATAAACTCACTCCTCATTACACATCGTAACTGAATCGGCACTATACTTCGTTTCAGCTTCAGTCCAGACGCAGCAGTCCCCATCCCTGCCCGTTTCGATCTTGATGAGCATCGTACCGGCGTGCGGTCGTGTATCACTACTGCGTGCTGCACGTTAAAGACCCCAGACTAGCGGTTGTACTGCCATGGTGAGAAATGTTACTCGTCCTCGCTCAACTTACAACACTTCTGCAGTTGTACTGCACTGGCTAAATTTCTTATCTACAACTGGGAGACTCGTTGCCCGTTGAGGCAGACCAAGTTCTAGGCTGTATAAACATACACACATCCCAATTTTGTTCCAGATGCAGCCGATGTTACACGCCCGAGCATGTGGCCCTGAACAGTGCTTGCACTGGTCGAGCACGCTTGCCTGGCAGGAACCCTGAAAGCCCGGAGCTCGCGCTTGTAGCATCGGCTGCGTTTGGACTTACCAGCTGGCCTGCCTCATTACGTTATCTTCAATATGCCTCATAAATTTCCCTAGTCAACTTTTTGACTTGGGAAATTCATGAGGCATATTACATTCGTCTACACGGCCCTGATGGTTGTGTTAGTGCAGAGTAAGTTACGATTTGTACTGAAGAGTTTTAGTTTTTTGGTAGAATGGGAACGTATGTGTAAAATATGGGGTTTAGCTTCTACAATTTTTAAATGACCGAATCTGTGGAGCACATGTTCCTGTGCGAAATGTGAAAGTGACTGAAACTGCTGAGCACATGTTCCTGGACTGCTGTGGTGCTATCTGGTTGTTAAATGCTTTAACACAAAAACAAATATTTGTCGTTTACGGTTTGTGGCACACGAATCTTGCCAGTGGAGGTGACGTCTTTCCCGTATGACTTCGTATCTTTACTGGGTCTGCACGCGATTTGGAGATGTAGGACGGCAGTTCGTCATACGGATCTTGATGCCCGTCCAGTAAGGTGTTACTTCATTGAGAATGCGAACTTTAGTGCAGCTGTGAGCAAGAACTTTTGTCCGGAACTGGAGTGGTTGCCAGTTTTGGTAATGCTGTCTATGATCAGACATTTTTAACAATTCTCACTGCCTGTCAAAACCTGGTAAGCGGCCTTCTAGCGTAATCTCTACTGTGGTCGTCTTCACTTAATAATTTATTTGATATGCTTAAGTGATGTTTGCCGTGTAGTGTGGTTGTTTGTTCTCTGTCAAAATATGGCAATAAAGAAAAAAAAACGTCGTGGCTGAGTGAAAGGTGCTTTTTGAGATGCCCACCTTTTAACACGCCCTGCAGAAATCCCGCAGCGATTTATTCATGTCAAGTGACTTGAGCAATGTGCACTTATGCAAAAAGAATAAAAGAAATGCATCGTTGTTGGTTGGCGTGGAGCGCCGCTCTCTTTCGACAACAGGAATCCCATGTTCGCCTGGGAACATGGGATTCCTGTTGCTTTTGTTTTTGTGCGTTTCTTAATTTTAGCATAAAAGCGCCTAGTTTGCAAATCGCCTTAAAATTGTATGTTTATTCCTCGTACCTCCTTACTGCTTGCCGTAGCACCTTGGTGAGAGCAGTTTCCAACGGATGTTAAGTTCTTTGTCGTTAATGCTTGCTATATCGATAATTTTTTTTCTTTTGTGGTCAAAAAAGGGTTTTTTTTTCACTCTTCGCCGGTCGAAACCTTGGGGAGTAAACAACTCTGGCCGGTCATTCTTCGCTCGGTGGCTCTGCCGCGAAGCCTGAGTGCAGCACGAGATGCAAACTCTGAACGACCGTTTGGCCATGTACGATCGGTCGCAGCGCTCGGAATCGATTGTCACTACCCTGGGCTACTTTGTGGCCGGGTCATAAAGCAGTGGTCCATCTAAAAAAACGCTGATCTTTATCGCACGTTAAACAAGTTTGAATACTTTCCGGTCGTTTTGTCAGAGTTATATTGGTGAGAAAGCAAGATGCGGAATCTTCCTCGGCAATAACTTTACGCGTCGCTCCACAAGTGCGCAAACACCATTCACTTCGTTTATATTTCCAGTCCTTTCGTCTCGTTTGGGCGACTAAATTGCTTCTTTTTTGTGTTCGAATTGAGGACGCCGTGTGCGCACGTCGTTTCACGATCGTATCGGGATCGACCGTAGATGCAAACCGGTTCTCTAAAGCTCTCGATTGGTGAGGTGTATCACACCGGATCTCCGTAAAGGTTTTGTGCAGAGCAGTGTTGTCACATAACGTCACTGGAAGTCGTGTCACTTGACGTCTCGGTGTCCGCGAGGTCACAATATCTCCTAACATTCACAGTATCACATTATGTGGTCACGTAAAACAGCAATATCGCGTGACACAGCGTGACTCGCGGCTTCTCATAGACGGGGATTGTAGCGCGAACGTGCATCGCGGCTAGAACATGTGGCTGAACTAATTTATAGCAGAATTTCTTTTCTACACTTGCAACCATGACGCGAAGACCACAACAAGGAACCGCACTGTGCTAAACATGGTGTTCAGCAAATATCACAACAATGTCAATTATCTTGACTCGGCGACACGCTTTGGTACTTGCAAGTCTCTAATGTGTTTTGTACGCTAATTGATTTTGAATAACGATGGAAGATATTTGTCTGCACTGGGATTTTCTTTAGTCTTTGCAGCAGCGGTGCAGCATCATTACTGCCGCGGTAGTTTTAAAGCATAGGAAGGAACGGGAAGTTATTTTATAAATGAAAACTTAATTGTCGACTGGTCACGATGGTGACACTGAGCTCGTGACAAGTTCGAAGGCGGAGTTAAATGTTATTAAATTTTATTTTATGGCAAAAAGTTACCAAAGGAAACAATCACTTCCATATTTTGCATATATATATGACGTTGCAAGGTGCCGGTGTTTTATTGGACAGGCCCGCATGTAGCTCTTTTTTCGCTGCCAGCTTACGGTCGGAAGTCACAGCAAGCACTGTAGTCCGCTGTTCCTTGTTTCTTTTTTCAATAATTGCTTTCGACCACACCTTGTTGTTATTAGACTTCTAACGTGGGAAGTGCCCCGTTGAGACCAAACCAGGCGAAAATGACTATGCTGCCCCTTAGGGACCGTGTGCTGGCAGGCACTGCGTCAGAAAGCAAAACTGGAGCACATAGCGCACGTCCCACGCAATAAAGCGATAAACCTGAAATTTTGCCACCATATGACCCGTAGCACCAACGAGCAAACGTCATTAGTGTAATCAACCTGTACAGAAACGCACAGATATTTTTTTTATTGTACGTATTTTATTTTTCTTTATTAGCACTGTCAAAAAGCTCGTGTTACTTTTTTAATTCTGCGACTTTCTAGTTTATCTTTTGGGTTCACGCAGCGCACACGTGTATGTAATAGTGAGTCGCATTTAATTCTGAGGTCCCTCTGCAAAGTACGAGGGTTGCGCAATAAGCGATGCCCAACATTTATTTTCTCTCCAAAAAATAAAGACAGTTATATGAAAAAAGCAAGTTGCAACATTGATGTTTCCTGTATACATGTGTGTAATTTCGCGGCCGTTCCACTAGGGACGCTGTTGTAGTACTCAGTAAACATGGTGCTTGTTTTTGACTTCGTCATAAGCAACGAGCTGTAATTGAGTTTTTGTGGCGGAGAGAAAAACGTTGGCAAAAGTTCATACCGTTTGTGGGCTGTGTATGAAAGTTATACAGTTGACAGGAGGCGCGTTGGAAGATTGGTGATAAGAATTAAATCTGCAGAAGGTGGAGAAATGAAGCTCCGTAATCGGTCGTAATCGGAGCGTGCTGGCTGTGTCCCCAACCCAGAGATGTTGCAGCGCGGCGATGAATTTATTCGCGCAAACTGGCACATCCCAAGCCGAAAACCGGTCCTAGAGATTTCAGTCAGTAAAGGAAGTTCAATGTCAATTATCGACGTTACCTGCGTGTGCTGAATACGAGGAATCGAAGTGGCATTTTTTCAGCAGCCTGAGAATGCCCGTTCTCACAAAAGTCTCAGAACTCGGGAGGCAATGGCCAACTTTTGTCCGACTGTACTTTCCCGTCTCCCCTGTGAGCCTGATTTGACACCGTCAGATTTTCACATCTTCAGACCACTAAACGATGCACTGTGTTATACAAGCTTTGAAAAACAACCATAGCATAATTCGTGTGGTCGAGAACATTGTTTCATGATCAGAAAACGAGCTGGTACGAGAAATGCATGCATGGTATCTTCCCACGCTAGTGTAAAACCAGACCATTGAGAGGGGAGTATGTTAAAAAATAACATTTATTTGCCACGTTACGGCGAAACAAAGTGTAACTATGCAACAAAATGGAACCAATGGCTTCTGCAACTCTTCTCTCTTTCAGAATGGCAACAAGTGAACTCGTTTACCGAAAAATGCCGAGCACCCAACCTATACGCATGAAAGGTGAAGTAATGTGCGGTGTGAAGTTAATAAATTGTAAATAAACTTGTTTTCCGAGGAAAAAATGGTAAAAAAACATATAAAATAACTGGGACGTTATTTTTTGAGCAACCCTCCTAAATCTAATATTTTTTTTAGCATTTCTTAATACTCACAAACTAATTAGGACGGCAAGTTGGGCTAGTTGTTGCACATTCTTAAAGAAAAACTTCTAAAGACAGGGTCATAACGAAATATATAGGGGCTTGCAAAGCACGGCGTTTAGTGTTAGGATCTATCTTCTTTGTCCCGGTCAATAAGCGTTTGACTTTAAGAATAAAAACAAATCATGGAGCCATTCCACTCTGTAAAGGTGGGTGACCAGCAAAGCTGTTTGGCACACGACACAGACCCGCTCCGAGGAGCCGGAGGAAACTAGACACGCGCGACGGGCCCACCACCCCGGGAGAGCGGACGGAAAGGAAACAAGGCACGCAAACGCTTGGAACGACCACAAAGAGGGGCGGTGAGAGCGTAGACGTGACCGACGCGGGTGGCACAGTGGGAAATTTTTGAGAAATCTTTATTATCTACCTGAAAGTCTACTGATCTTGAAACGTGCGCATATAGATAACTAATCTACTGATTTGACCTACTGCTAAATTACCAGAGCATCAAGGAGAATGCAGGGAATAGTGTTCCAACGCGCCACAAGCGCAGGCCTTCCCCGTATAAAAGATTGGAAGTAAATAACCAAAACAAAGCGTTGACGAACGCGCGTGCAAGATGCAATTAGTTTTAGAAATTTGCTTTACAAAAGTTACTACTGCTAAGGCCAGCACGTCCGGCGCGTGGAACCCCAATCTCTGCATCTTGCACGCGCGTTCGTCAACGCTTTATTTTGGCTATTTACTTATAATCTTTTATGACGGAGAAGGCGTCCGCGTGCGGCACGTGCGGCGGTGCAAGCGCTAGAGTTTTTAGTCATTGCATACGAAACATCCACGGAATCCCTAGCCATAAACAGCTTCGCTGTAAAAAACTGAATGTACAAAGAGCCTCAGAAGGTCAGCCGCAATTTTGTGAGAGAAGCGCAAACATTTAATTAGATGTGTTCCTATTGGTCGAAATAAAAATAATATTTGGGAAGCACTTATTTAAATGCGCTTGGCTTGGCTCGCCATAGAAGGTCTTTACTCGCTTCAGCTGGAACCGTATAAAGCCGGGGTCACACAGGCTATTAGCGGCGAGAAGTTTTAGTGGTGCCCTCCTATGGTTACCTTTCGCGACGTCATTACCTTACGAACAACAAGTTCGATGGTGTTTGTAAGGGGCATGGTGGAAGCTTGAAATCATTGCGCTCTTAAATCCAACGCCGTCGAAATTGAAGTTCTTCCATTCCTCTTATTTCCGTCGATGATAAATCCTTCGTCATAGTCAGCATTCTGCCAATCGTGGAAGGCCAACCACAGCGACGCTTTCGATCGCGCATGTCGCCAATACATCATACAAAGGACTGCTTGCATGTAGATCTGAACGCGAGTTACCGCGAGATCCGTGCTTCGAATGCCGCATGGCAACGAGCTCAAGGAGAAACTTTGCACGCGGCATTCGAACCACGGACATTGCGGTGACTCGTGGTGGCAGAGCTGTCTTTTGTATGATGTATGAGCAGTGTGACCCCAGCTTAAACGATGTTCCCTTACGACGTTTTATTCGTGCACTGCGCGTACAAAAGGAAATAAAAAAAGGGTATTAAGCGCGACTCGAGTTTGCATTTCCGTGTTTATGATGTATACCGATTAAGCCCCGAAAAGTGTCCCTCCAGCCGGTGTTATTAAAACCTGGAAACAACCTAGAAATCCGTCATTGGAGCTGTCCTCGAGCGAGAAAAATCCAAGCTTTAGGAAAATAAAGATTTGTCTTGCAGCTTTATGTTGCGTCGAATCGGAGCACTCATTTCTGGACGCTGCACGTAAAAGATAAGCCACAACCCGGAACAGTGATCGACACCTTAAGAAATGCGGAGCGTGAACATAATAGGCCACACCCTGCGTTTTGTTTTAAAGGGAAGATGGGGAGCTTCTTGAAAAAAATGAGTTAGAAGTGAATTCTAGTGTATTTTTACCCCGTGAACCCGAATACCCAAACCTTTTGCTGCGCAAGTAGTGTGAAACGCGAGAAAACGCGAAAGAAAGTCGCTGTACGTGACGTCATCGACGGATCTTTTGGCTGCCCAAGGCTAGGGAGGCGGGGCTTCAGCCCTATTTTGAAATTGCTCTTATGGCTCTCCGGCGCGTCGCATTGAAATATAATTGTGATATCTGTTATTCTAAAGGCCAAATGAACGCAATTCAAGCGTTTTTTCTCAAATGCAGAAGTGCCCCATCTTCCCTTTAAGATGCCAGTGAGTACATAGAGCCCAACGTGACATCCATATAAGGCGCTCATTTTCACTGGGGCGGACACGGACGCTGAAAGGAAAGCATGTGCAGAGACAACAACAGAGCTCCGCGCACATACTTGCAACCGAGTAGGACAGAGACAGAGACAAGGCCGGTTTTTAAGCCTCTTGCGACGGCGGTGGCCCGGATACGCTGCTGCGGAGCAGGTCCTGCACCGTCGAGAGAGGCCTAACAACCGGTCTTGTCTCTGCCGGTGCTACTCGGTTGCAAGTGTGTGAACGACGCTTAAGCGTAAAGTCCCCTTGTGACGGCTTGAAGCTGGGCTAGTTGGTTCATTGCGATATATAGAGCCAGCAAAACACGAAGAAAGGATTAGAGAGAGAGATAGAAAAGGCATACACACCAGTGGTGTGTATGCCTTTTCTCTCTCTTCTCTAATCCTTTCTTCGCGCTGCTAATCCGTCATACAAAAGACAAAATAATTTGATGGCCTAGTTGGTTAAGCATACTACACAAAATTAGAGCAAAGGACGGACACAGGAAGGAGTAAACAGGACAGAGCGCTCTGTCCTGTCTATTTCTTCCTGTGTTCGTCCTTTGCGCTAATTTGGTTTACACAAAAGAGCGTCTGCACGCACTTTGTGAGGCCTGTTTTTTCCTTGCATGATCGTCACATAAGCTGTGATTCCTGAGCACTTAATCTTGCGACGCTGGACGGTTTTTTTCTTTTTTTGGCCCTCGTTTTTTTAATGTGTTCCGTTTCCCTCCCCGCTCCTCCGCGTCTAGGATTAGCGTGCGAGCGTCCGGGCAGCATAGGTATTCGGTGAACGAGACGCGGCATGGCAACTCCGCTCGCGCCGGATAAAGAAAACATGCTTCAAACATGCATGAGGCGTGTCCGCGCATGTTTTCGTCGTCATGTCTTTAGTGAACACCGTGTTTCTTGCATGATGCATTAGCAGTGTGACTGCCACTTAAAGAAAGAGGTAAGAGCGGCTGCAAAAACGGAGTACCGAGCGAACGACGCGGAGGTTAAGTTACAAACGGGCTCAAGTTCATCGGGCAAGTACGCTCTAAGTAGGGCGGGTGCCTCGTCGTCCTATTCAATTACCGACCTCCGTCGGGAACGCCGAGGCATTTCGCTAATTAACGCACACACCGGTAAATGCTGGGAGGTGTGCGCTACAAGCGAACGGCTCGAACGATAAGCAAGAGTCGCTATGCTTACCGCGAATTCCCGCGGCTATAATACACAGTTCCACGAAAGGTCTTCTGGCAGCTGCAGTTGCAGGTGTTGGTGCGCTCGGTACCTGCTTCTCTCGCTTGGCGAAGTGACAGGCTAGAGTTCGTAGAGTGTTTTTTTTATCGCACTCTGTACCGTTAGTTGTTTTTGTAAACGGGAGAAGGATCAAAAAATGTTGAGCGTCGCACCCGCGTGCGGTCACGTATCACTACTTTATGTGAGGAGTGTTTGTTCCTTGTATGTAAAATAAATCGCAAGAAAAAAAAGAAAACTATTTGTGAACATGTTTGAAACATACTTATATCTGAAGTAAAGACGCTATAAATATGCGTGAGGTGTATACGCGTGTAATTCTACTATGATATCCGCAGCTAACACCTCGTCCTTTGTACGATGCACGATCTGTACGTGAATGCGGCTTTGAAGTCCCTAGGCTAGTAATATCGATCATCTACGGCGAAGACATCCGACGCACATTGGGGCAGACAAAGCTCCCGCCGTCAGAGCATTCATGTGACAGAAAATAGTTATTTTTAGAAAGTCCGTCGAGCAACACTGGTGGTCGCCATTTCTTGAGCAAGAAGCGTGCGATTGGATCCCAGTTTACGCCGAACACTGACGCAAACTTCGTTGTCCAAAGGATGTTCAGAGTACGCTTGCCCAAACAATGCGTTTTCCGATAAATAGTGCAGCAACTACTAGATGGTGTCGACATCTGAAAAGCCTGGCCTTTTACTAGTAGTTCGTGTAAGGCTAACAAAATATACATGTAGATTTTTTTTTTGGACAGCCACTAGAGACGTGGTTATGCCGGAGAATCTTTGTGCGTGCTTCATGTTGGATTGTCATATCAAGTAGCGTTAAAATAGGGACGTTTAGCAAACCGGTACCGTGTTCCGCGTACCGACCACCGGAGCCTTTGAACCGTGATTTTAAAGCGTGCGCCCCGGTGTCACGGCATCGCCCGGCGCACTCTTAAAAGCAGGTTTCAAAGGCTCCGGTGGTCCGGTACGCGGAATACGGTAACGGCTTGCTAAACGTCCCTAAAAGAGAGTTGTAGGAAACCGTTTTGTACATCAGGCACGGTACGATGAGGCCTCCGGTATGAACTGCGCATGCGCTACCGCGGAAGAGTCGCACATGCGCAGTACGCACCGAAGGGCCCGTCGTACCGTATCGGATGTGCAAAAATGGTTCCATAAAACTGTCTATAGACGATTGCAAACAAGGCCACTGGCCGACACCACGTCTCTGCTCGTGCGGACAAGCCCGTGCGATTTCGAGCTTGGCCAAAGCTATGCTCACGCGCAAGCTGCACGTGCTTGCACTCGTGGGGCACCAGCCAAGATGCCATACTTGCTATCGTCTATACTTCGTTTCAGCTTACGTCCAAACGCAGCCAATGCTACAAGCGCGAGCTCCTAGCTTTTAGCGTCCCTGTCAAGCACGCGCGCTCGTTCACTGCCAACACTGCTCAGGGCCACACGCTCGCGCTTGTAGCATTGGCTGCGTCTGGACGTAAGCTGAAACGAAGTATAATAGGGAGTTTTAGTGAACCGGTTTTGCACATCCGATACAGTACGATGGGCCCGCCTGTACAAAGTGCGCATATGCGAGTCTCCTGTGGTAGCGCATGCGCAGTTCATACCGGAGGCCTCATCGTACCGTGCCGGGTGTTTAAAAACGGTTCCCTAAAAGTTTCTGATACCGTGACGTTTATCGGAGAACTCTCACCCGCTACATTTAGAGAAAAAATTCGGCCCCTAAGTACATCGAAAAATGCCTTTATATGTACACTATAATCTTACGTAATATGTGTGCAGCAGACAATGCAGCATAGTGTCCAAAGTGTGAGGTTCATTTGCAATGCATGACGTGGAACCACCATTTTTTATTAAATTTGGTTTTATTAAAACAGTTACCCTACATATTTGGAATGTCTGCCAAGAGTCTTTCTTTTCTTCAATAATAGCCGAGAGCCGCAGTCAGATTGCTCATACATCATACAAAAGGCACTCGTTGCGATCATGATGCCAGAATATTCGAATATTCAAATATTTGAAGCATGTTTGTTTTATACATTCGTGTGCTTCGAACATCTCTCCCGACAGTTTTGGTTTATTCAATGTACCAGAAAAAGAACACGCGGAAAAAAATTTCGGCAGACTGCCCTTTGAATGATGCATTGGCAATGTGACATCGGCATAGGTGTCTAAGCCTTTAGAAATTCGCGCCCATCCCTGCCTTGGTGAACCGCCATTCCATCGGATATTCTACCGACTTCCAACGTTTCACGTCGTTGGAGGAGACGCCGAATCACGGCTCGCGAAGTGGCCAGAGATATGCAGTCCGGGGCGAAGCGGCCCCAACACACACACACACACCTAGGGCCGGCTCCGGCACACGGCCGGGTCAAGCTCACAGCTCATCAGGCACGGACTCGCGTTACATGCTCGCCTCGTTAGCGGCACAAAACGCGCATCAGCGATGAGGCACCGCTGAAGACGCTCAATTAGGGCTACCTTAATGAGCTCTTAATGTGCGCCCTGTCTCGGGATCCCAGAAAACGACGCCGAGGAGTGTAGGCGGCCGCCTTCCTTTGCTGCTCTGTCGTTTTATGATTTCAGTCCTGTCGATTGGCTAATTTTTTGAGAAAGAGAATTCAGAAGCAAAAGGTAATGTTTTTGTGTGTCTTTTTTTTTTTTTTTTAATTTAGCGGTTTGCTACGTTCAATATATTGTGAGGTTATCACGGGGCTATTTGTTTTATGTACAAATTAGTTAAGTTACTTATTCATTTTTTTAATTATTGGGACACCTACACTCTCTCAAGATTTATAAGAAAAAGGAAAACTGACACAGTATACAACAGTGTAAGGGGAAAAAGTGCTCTTGTATGTAAGCATGAAAACAGAACTGCTGAAAAAAAAATTGAATTGTCCCATAGAAAAAGAAATACAGGATATTTTTCACCGCAAAAATAAACTACATATCGCCAACGTTTACTCTCCGCCCAAATGTTACGTTAGCAGTCCGAACTAGATGCGAAGGGTTTAGAAATAACCGTTTTATCTTTCAAAAGTTACGTCATTTCCTGAAGATTTCAGATCGAAAATGGGACCCGTTTGCGCCAGTTTTCGGATACTGGGGTCATTAAGCTTTATTTACTTAAGAGCCCCTTGGCCGCCAATTTTTTCTAAAAAAAAATTCAAAATTTTTTATAGCTTTTTAATGAAATGACGGTTAATTCTAGATCTTTGGCATCTGGATTTGACCGCTTGCGCTACATTTCGGCGGAAAAAGTGGTCGTCGATGCGTAGTTTTTTGTTGTTTTTTTGTTCTGCGGTTGAAAAAATTTTTGAAGGTGAGTGTGTATGTTTTTTTTTTGTTTTTGTTTTTAGGGAGGGGGGATTTTGCACTTTGTACATTTGAGTTTAGACAAACAAATTGCTTTGATAATGTCCTTTCCGTGCTGTCATTGAGTAGGTTATGTAAATAGAAACCGCGAAAAAAAAAGCACAATTAAATACGTGTTTGAAATCTGAACGAACAATATATATATATTTTTTAATGATCACTCCTTATGAGTACGTGTTCCAAGATATAACCTGGACTTAGGGACAGTGTTGTACATGTTTCTCAAAAAAAGGAACGAAAGCTCGTTCCTCGTTCCTTCTGATTTTCGGAACGCGTTCCCGTTACAAGTTCCACCTGAGAAAAAGGAACTCGTTCCCCATACAGCTAAAAAAATGAAACGTATCGTTACATATACGTTACATTTGTACGTATCTTACTGATTATCATATTTAGTTAGATTAAGCGAAGTTTTCTTCTTTTTTTTATCCATCCCATCAGTTTGAAACATACGATTTTAAATGCCGTGATGGAAGGGCACCGGGAGAAGAGAGCAACCGTAACCAGGGTTTCATTTGCTGAAAAATCTCAGCTTTTAACCATATTAATGTTTGTGGTGGACGATTCAGACGAGCCAAATGTACTGTTACCCCACACTGCCCGAGCGTTTTACAACAACCTCACACGTTTCAATCTAACAAAGTCCCTTGTTCGAACTTAATCGACAATTGCTTACTGTTGCTGTCCGCATGAAGAGCAAGTGAAGGAGAGAGTAAAGCTTTTGGAAAGTCAGTCTTGAAAACTACAAGTCCATCTTCGCGAATGTTGGATTTGTTGTTAAGTTTGGAGGTGGGCGACAAGGGTGGTTTGGAGGTGGGCGACAAAATGTTTGAAAAAACCGACACCGTCCGGACGCCATCCGGACGGACGGACAAGGATAGACCCTAAGGAGCTTCGCCCCTAAAAGGATCAATGTCCACTAGCTTTCCTGCACCTGACTATTACCAAGCGAGAACCACACAAAATAAACCATAAAAAAGTAACAAAATAAACGAGATATTGCTCTTCGTAAAGATAAGGTTTTTATACTTTTATCATTTCCCTCTGAGAAATAAAATAGAAATTACCCCACTGGACGGTATTGAGGAACACCGTTCCTTTTTCCGTTCCAGTAAAATGTAACGAGTTCTCGTTCCAGTTCCACCATTGCAAAATAAAACGGCGGCGTTCCTTCGTTCCTCCTAAAGGAACGCGTTCTAGGAACGCCGTTCCTTGGAGCGCCGTTCCGTACAACACTGATTAGGGATACTACTATTGTGAAAACTGTTAGCAAGCGTTTGAAGTGGATTCCTTTCCATCCTCAATCAGCGGTTGCGTCCTTTTCTTACAGCTGAGCTATTTAGGGCTAGGTTCCCCAGGATCATGTCCGGTACCAAAATCATGTCGACACAAACCCACACAAATCTTTGGACAGCTACCGCCATATATAATCGACGGTGGCGAGCACACAACCAGTCTGGTTGCCGCCGTCGCTCGTAGATAACGGCAACCTTTCCAGCTATCATAGAATAATAGATACTTGGGCGCGTTGGTGGGAATTTATCGTAGGAAACAGCGCAAAAAACAGACGAGGACGAAGAGGAAACACACGAGACAAGCGCAGCGTTCGTCACGTGGTTTCTTCACCCTCGTCTGTTTTGCGCGCTGTTTCCTACGCTCTTATCAGTTTCGGTTTCGACTCAGGATGGGTCGGCCGCGTGGCCTTTCGGGGAAAGAGGACTGGGTGCGGAAGGAGCGGCGACGTACGCAGCAGCGCGAATGGCTCCGCAACCGACGCGAAGCCGCTGTCACCTCGACTTCCACTGCGTCCACCGCTTCAGACTCCCTTGCGAAAGAAGAGCACACCGCTCGCCTGGAAAGCCGCCACCGAGAACAGAACCAGCGATGTAAACGGCGCCGGCGGGCCAACGCCAGACAACGATCGTGCCGCGGAGGCCAAGCGCAAGCGCGAGGCCCGGCGACGACAGCACTCCATAGAGTAATCTACACAAGGTAAAGAGCGGACACTGCCGTAGGCCCCAGCGTCCCGTATAACAACTAGCGCGCCAAACGGTCGATGAGAAAAGCTCACTCTTGATTCCGGTTCCGGTGGTTTCAGTTTCGGTTTCGTTTCCGGCGCTTTTTTTGCCGAGCTTGCTGTCGCGCGGCTTCTCTTACTTGATGGCACAAATGCTTCTGATTAGAGGCTTCACACCACGAAAGAGCAAAAATGATTGTCTTTACTGCTGTGAAATATTAAGATATCTATTCTTGTCATACTGCTTCCGTTTGTTTACGTGTTTACGAAGTATTTTCAGGCAACAACAAAAAGTGCTTCAGAATGATTTATTTTGAGGTCAATCATAAACAGACTTGAACAATTCAGAATCGCGAAGTATTCTTCATGAGGGCACACACATTCATATCAAGAAGAAACGTTACAAAAGTCCCACATTTACCATAGCATTTACCAACACTCCAAACCAGAACTTTCCAGTGATGCTAAACGGTTTGATTGAATTAATCATTGGTCGTCAGAATGCTGTGCAGTTTCAGTAATGTGGACATGTGGCCATAGCTATCATTAACAAGTACTGTAAGCGATTTTATTGTTGCGAGCTCGACATTTAGTGATGTGCCAGTTTCGGGAATATTTCGCGGGCACAAACTTTCACCACCATGAGTGACATTGCATGTATTCATGTCCATAAGGCAACTTATTCACGTTACCAATTTCTTGTGAACTTGATCAAATCGCGATATTTGCGAAAATTAGGTCCACGCGAAGATTAGGTCGTTTACGCTATTAGAGCACAGCCTAGACTGCACAGAATTCAAAGAAGCAGATTCAATGTCAATACACAGTACACTATTTGGAGTAGCCTAACACTTCTCGTAGGCTAACAAAAAGGACCTCATACAGACCCAGGGAATATTCAACATTCCCATCCATATTCAACACAATGAGTGTACAGCAGAAAATATAGCAATGCTAGTACAGGGCCTGTGGGAAATTACAGCAAGAACAGGCAGCTAAGGTCAAACCACCTAACAGTGTTAGGTAATAAAAATATACAAAAAATCTGTTACCAAAGTAATCACACAACATTTGGTCAATATACAAGGCACATTGATTAAAACATTAACATAACGGACATGTTCGGCATATACTCCACGCACGCACCCATCAAAGATCACTTTGCTACAAAACGTCCTCATCCTGTATATAAAAAGACTATTCTTTACATGCGATGATATGAGGTGAAATACCTCTTCAGAAACATGAGGCCGAATTATTTCCAGAGCTTGAGAAGCTGTCTGAGGCGTCTTCAGCTGCTGTTTCCGCAGTCTGGCTATCGTCTTTCTGTAGCTGGAAATTCTCGCCTGGAGTCGCTTGATAACGTCCTCGGGCCTTTTCGTGAGCTTGCGGCAAACAGGTGCAGGATGGCTTGGACCAGCTATAAAAATGGCAACAAGTCAGTGAGATTGAAAACAGTTGCAATAAGTGCGATACGATTTAACCAGTACAAGCACCACTAACCAGTAGCATACCAGGTAAGGTGTGGAGTGAAGCCTGAACTTTCTTCTTGTGCTTTACCATTTAAGCACTGTCAAAGCCAGTGAAACTTCTGACCACCAATTACGTTATTCTTTTACTAGTCATGTAAAATGTTCTGTACTAAATATCTTCACGTAAAATCCTTAATAACCTTGCAAGTTCGAAAGGCTGAAATAGCATGAAAAACGCAAAACAGCCATGAAGAATTCTCTTGAAACCTCCGCTTGATATGTGTGTTTCAGTTTCCCACACCTCCCAGTCATTAGTAATACAAATGGTTAGATCGGTATGCCACACACACGAAGCAAAGACTATAGCTTATAAAGAGACCTAGAATTCTTTAAACTGATCCTTCTGGGACAGATTGTATTATCTACTGGCTATAGAGGTTCACACAAATATGTTTCAAAAAGTGGCGAAAGCAAAATGGGACACTTACAGTGTTGACCTGGACCACAGTGGCCAGCGAAAAGACCAGAAGAGCTGGTTGCCTGAGTGGGACCTGGAAGAGTGCGCATATTAGGCACAGGCTGGTGCTTTAAAATAACTCTATATTACCGAGTGCTGCAGAGTGCATTACTGCGGAGCTGCATGGGAGTGGTGAATTCTGCAGTCTGTCGGGCTCTGCCTGGTCTGGAAAGGTTTCATTATTAGACACAGAAGTGCACCATGACGAGATAACCTCTTACCAAGCACAGCACGGCTCGCTGCGACGGAGCTGCACTGGAGTGAAGGGCCAGATGAGCTGGTTGCCTGAGTGGAACCTGGAAGAATGGGCTTATTAGCCTACATAGAGAAGTTACTCATACCTTTGTGTATATGAGGGAAACACATTATTACAATCACCTATTGCAGATGCCCAGTTTATGGAATATATATGGAATATATATTGTTTTTCAATGTGTTAAATGTACACTTTGGAACAAAATGTCAGATGCCAATCTGCAACCCTCTCTTCGACATTTTGGCTCCGCTTGCAAGCGATGGGGACATATTTTTATTTGGCAGGTTTGCTTTGGATGTCTCAACGCACACAGACAAATTTGGGTTCCTGCTCCAGAGTAGTGCAAAAGTAGCTCAACTAAGAAATCATGGTTTTTGCGCGAGAGGACGAACACAAGGGAGTACAACAAGCACAAGCGCGCTTGTGCTTGTGCTTGTTGTCCTCCCTTGTGTTTGTCCTTTCGCACAAAAAACATGATTTCTAACGTTCACCAACTCGCCTAACAACAGGTCATTTTATAGCTAATTAACAGCAGGTGCACAATCACATTTCTTTAGGAAAAGACAGTATCAGTATAGAGCAATATTCACCCCACCATGAAGCAGCGCTTTTATAACTCAAATTTAGAGCCACATTATAAAAACACGAAAATTCACCCCACCATGAAGCACCACCTTTATAACCCCAATTTAGAGCCACATTAAAAACGATACATTCAAGCTATGTGTGAGACAAATCAAGGGCTGCTTCTTTTCCTTAACAATTTTGTCTTATAAGATTAATTTGTCAGTTTTTATCTTCAAAGACAAAGTGGTAATTCAGTACTAAAATTAGTATAACTGACCTGAGATCGCTTAGCCCAAATCCCCACATTACAGTTAAGGCATCCAGTCAACTTTAGCGCTTGATTTAAAAGCGCATTCTAGTATTTAATTATATTGTGAAGAAAAACAAATTATTGGGATTTTTTTATATGCTCAAGTATGCAAATGATTCCAAGGAACTATTGACAAGAAGGAGCTCACGCCAACCTACCTTGCGTCACGTGGGATTCGGAAAAACTTTGTGCCGGGTTTCTTGTGCGTTTTACCGTTGTTTTTGCACCATGCGACACAGCAGTAGCTACCGTAGTAGCAACCGGAGGGCATCTGAGAAAGAAAAAAATGTAAGATATAAACACAAATATTCGTAGCTCTTAGTACGATAGCGCAGCCCATGTAACAATAATAACACACACGGGAAAAGCCGGCTGCTGTCTGAGGTTTATTTCGCAGCGTCTGTTGGACCTCTGAGCATGCAAATAACGGGTAAAACAAACGGACACGATACAGTTCGCTTTTTTCTCTTGCCCTTGTCTGCGCACGCTGTGTTTTGCTCGCGACTAAGCAATAACAAAGAAATGAGAAAACGTCTTACCTTCTGAAGAAACCTGTTAGGCGCAGACAATATCCACGTTGTGCTCACATTCTGCTCGCTGTGCTCACACACAAAACGCGTTGACAGGTGTCAGGCACGCATCACGCCGTCCACGCACGCGTCCGTCCGTCCGTCCGTCCCGCTCCAGCCACACCAGCCGCTTTCTCAGAGCAACTAAGGAACCGGAACTGGCCCGTACATCACGTGATCTTCTTAACGTAGTAAACAAAAACTATTTCACCCTTTATGATACTTGCAACAATTTTAAGTATGATAAAATTAAAACTTGAGTATTTATTTATAACAAACCTCACGAAATATTTTCATTCTTTGGCACACTGGCACCACTTAGCGGTCGGTGAGAAAACTAAACGCTCGGCCGCGAAACGGCTCGAGTGGCCACTCTTTCCCTCGTGTAGATTACTCTATGAGCACTCTACGCCGGCTGAACAGTTCCCGGGGGCGATGGCAAGGTTCCTGAGGGAGTTCGTGGAGAACCCGTTTGGCATCACGTGCGCCGTGTGGGACCGACTCTGGTTCGCCGGAGACGTATCCATGATCGGCGGCGTTTCGGACGAGAAGAAGCGGGAAACGATCGCGTGCGCGTTGCGGCAGTGTATCGAATCGGTGGACGTCTTCAAAGAATCGGCGTGCAAAATGTGCCGAGATTCCCTGTTCAAAGGCGCGCTGCTTTGGTTCGTGACCGTGAACCGCTAAAAGTACCCATCCGTACCGGAGCACCTACCGAGGTTGAGCATGGTGGATGAACGACTTGTGGCGCCTCAACTCCTGTTCATGAGCCTTCGGCGGTTGACATGGTAAAAACAAAGACAACTGCGGAGAGTACGGTTTTCACATATTCAAATACCCAATCACACCTTAATCCTTACATTTATAAATACTTAATTTCCACCATAGTACAGCTTCGCTGGTCCTCCTTCACGAGAGTGCAAAGGGTGAAAGTTTTTTTTTTAATATATTTTGCCTTGCCTCATGCTGTTTACGAGATACAGTCTCTCACAATATAAAAGGCCCATTCACCGAACCAGCTCATGCGATGCTGCTAAGCACACACCACCTTAAATAATCGATCTGCAGTAGAAGTTTGACATCATCACAATAAGATAAAGCGGAGCCACTGATTTTTTCCCCTGCATCTCTGTGACCATCTGCCAAGCACTCGGGGACCGGACCTCGCCAAGTCAACGAAGATCGGCTTTTTTGTTTGTGACTCCGGCATTTGTATTTGCAGATGCAAATAAATTTTCTGATTTGATTTGATTTGAAACGACTGCTGCGCCAGCGTTCGGCACTCCCTCGTGCCCAATCAACGCCTCGAAGGACGCTTCGCTTGGGACTGGGGTCCAAGGTCTGAGCTGGCATTATTCAACCGCGATGGCGTCCCATGGAGGAAATGGAGTGTTTGCAGGCTTAGATTATTCTAGCTAATGTTGGCCAAGCACGCGTGGGTCAGAGGTACCTTATAATGAAGAAAAAGAAATAGAACGAACGATCACTTCTTTGTCACCCGATATGAAATGGGCCTTGCCAGAACAAATCCCGCACAGCCACCAAAGACTGCCTTGGCTAATGGGTGTCTCATATTGTTGGAGAGTGTACCCATGCAACAGCAGAGATAAATGCTTTGTATCGCCCACGCTTTACGTATAGTCTCAGCCATAGCCTCCTCTATACTAACAACGCCTGGTAGATCGCCATGAGACGCGGCCGCCGGAAGTGAAAAGGTAGGGCGGCAGACAAGAGGCTAGGGTGCCTTCATACACACGCGCTTTTGCTTGAGTGGTGACATCTCAGCCATTTTTACGCCCAATCGTTTTTTCATGTATTTTGAAGTACGCGCAATCCGGTGTCAATCAGCTCGAGCGCGTAGCTTTGGCTAATGCAGAGACGCCATTTTAGCGCCCAAGTCACGCACCGAGTGCGCGAGAGCGTCACGCGCTGAACATTCAGTGCAACAATGGATGTCTTCACCCTGAGACAGACAGACATGTAGGCACCCTACAAGAGGCTACAAGAGGCATGTAGTGGACGCCCCGCAGTGGCGAGTCGGCGAAAACACACTGGTCCCGAGCGATGCCATGTCCGCTCGTGCTTCTTGCGTTCCTGGGACTACCGCCTCTTTCGTCGTCGGGTTTGAAAACCATGTTTCGTGTCCTCGCCG
Organism: Ixodes ricinus; assembly: GCA_037355805.1. Taxonomy (NCBI): domain Eukaryota; kingdom Metazoa; phylum Arthropoda; class Arachnida; order Ixodida; family Ixodidae; genus Ixodes; species Ixodes ricinus. Next base: position 23,253 of record JAZHYW010002838.1, read on the forward strand.
CTGCGAAAGTTGTGCGCTGACGTCCAGGTTTCCCGAGAAATGGCTCTTTGATGCTCAGTGCCACCAGATCCTGGCGCTCCAAATCTGGGACCGGGCACTTTATGGCTCCGTCATCGAACTGTCAGACTTTGTGAGTATAAAGGAGGCAATGTCTCAGCGCAATTTTTACAGCAAAGCTGTTTATGGCTAGGGTTCCGTGGAGTTTTTGCGTGTGTGACCAAAAACTCCATGCTCGCACCGCACCCACGCACCGCACAGGACCCAGGCGCCGCAAGAGCCGGCCTCTGCAGCAGTAACTGTTCGAAAGCAAATGCCTAAAACAAACGGCATCTTACACACGCGTTCGTCAACGCTTTATTTTGGTTATTTATTTCCAGTAACTTATTTGGGGAATGCGTGGGCGGGCGACGCGTGGAACATCATTCCCTGCATTCTTCCTGAAGCTTGGGTAATTTAGCAATTCTTGTGTGCGTGACCAGAGTACAGGCTACACAAGAACTCTTAAGCGGGTTTCACATGCAGCGATTCCACGGCCGAAATCGCTGCCGCCAGCAGCGCGGCGGCACGGATCGCGAGGTTTCATTTCACCATGAGCGTTTTCTGCCGTTGCGATGGCCAATGTTGCTTGCAGAAAGCAGATGCGATCGCTTTCACGGCCTCAGTCACCTCTTCCCAGAGTTTCTCCTTGGTCCCATTGTTTCTAAATGTTTTGAGCTGCGCGTCCAAAGAACCCGACACTTCGACACTTCACTGATAAGCAGTTCATTGAACTGGGCGCGATACATTTTCATACTTGGTGGACGATCTGTGTTCAAAAAGACACGTTAATGTCGCTCAGTTCTTCTTCTTCTTTTAATTTTCTCACTAGTGCTCACACGAGCCGCTTCCGATTAGCGTATCTTGCGCTCGCTACACTTGGTACTCAGGCAAGGAAAGTAAAAAAGTTCTGCGTGTTTCATTGAGAAAACAAATTCCGAGGAAGGAGACATTAATCCCCTTCTCCATATTATCCTTAACAGTTCCGACGCCACTGCCGAACCAAAGAAGCTCGGCCTGCCGGAAAAAGAAACCGCAAAGCAGTCGCTTGCGTACTTTCTCTGCTTGTCGTCTGCTTCAAGAACGTGAAAATGCCGCTGTCGTATGCGCCAGCTTTCTCGCATTGTTTCTTCTCCTGTCACGTGATTTCCCACCGCGCTGTGAGTGGCCAGCTGGGAAGCTGCCGCTCTGCCGCGGCGAAAAATTTCCAACCTGGTGGAGCCGTGCCGCTCTGCCGCTGCGGCAGCGCTGCGGCTGGCTAGAGCGCCGCGACGGCAGAAATCGCGCCGCTCTAAAGCCACAATCGCTGCATGTGAAACCCACTTTAGAGTTCTTGCTTAGGCTTCCTACGGCAGCCAGAGTTGCCTGTTTGTTTTCCACGTGCCGCCGCTCAACTATTCACCAAGGTCCGATCATGTGAGAGCAGGATCAAATGCCGTGCTGGAAAGTAGAAGTTGCACGCGCTTCGGTCTACGTTCCCCTGTTTTTGAGCGCGGCGCCGCTACTCGCTGTATTTTGTCATGGGAAAAGCAGGATCAATGTGCCGTGAAGAAAAGACGGTGCTACAGGAATGAACGCGCAACTCTGGCTCCCGTAGGGTGCCAATACAAGAACTCTAAAAACTCTACGCTCACACCGCCCTCGCTTTGTCGTCGTTCCAAGCGCTTGCGTGCCTAGTTTCCTTTCCTTTCTCTGTCCCGGGGTTAAAGGGCTGTTTATACTCCGACGCTGAGCGCAGTGAACGCAGCATAGCGCAGAACGCGCGCCTTTCATTGGCCGGCGACCAGGAACTCAATTTATGCGACCAATCGGTATATGTGTGCGCTGCTCTATGCCGCGCCCGTCGACGTTACGTTGAAAAATTAACGTACCTTTCGATGTAAGATAATACTCTTCAGTAGGGTGCCTACATGTTTGTCTGTCTCAGGGTGAAGACATTCATTGTTGCCCTGAATGTGAAAGCGCGTGACGCTCTCGCGCACTCGGTGCATGACTTGGGCGGTAAAATGGCGTCTATGCATGAGCCAAAGCTACGCGCTCGAGCTGAGCGACACCGGATTGCGCGCACTTCAAAATGCATGAAACAACGATTGGGCGGAAAAATGGCTGAGATGTCACCACTCAAGCAAAAGCGCGCGTGTGTATGAAGGCACTCTACTCTTCAGGTGAGGACAGCGCGCTCTCGCGACGTGCCAATAAATGTTGCTTTTCACTTTCTCTCTTTTTCTCTCTCACTATGGTTTCAAGCGGCGTCGGCAGATGACCCGCCGACCCGTGGGCACGTAAAGCCCCTCTATCCTGGGAAAAGTGGCGCCATTCATTGTTCTAGAAATGCTCGAGGCACGTGCCGTGCCCCACTTCTGGGAAATTCATGGCGTCTGAAATGTAGCTCAGGGCTGCGCTGTGCGGCAATGATCTTCCCTAGTGCCACTAAATAAGCTAAGCTTCAGAGTAACGACACTTGGCCATATTGTGGCTTAAAATCATGGTTGCCAGTTATCTGAAGCTTTATCTGAAATCACAGGAACCGCTTTTCCGTCCTCCACAAATGTTTAAACAGTCCGCGACAGAGAAAAGCAATATTACATGAGCTTCCTAACACCGAATCGAATGCTGAGGAAGTCGCACTTTTGAATCATGACGATCTGCAGTTGCGTCTGCTCTGCACAAGCCCCAATATGGCGGCGCCCACAACAATGTGGGGGAACGGAGTGCCGATACTCTAAGCGCAGCTCATTTAGTGACTCTAATCTTCCCAAGGGCTGCACGTTGCACGTGCCTGTGCATCACCGCACCTTGTGCTACTTTTGAAACATCAAGGGGCTTTATGGGCACGTAGGGTGCCTACATGTCTGTCTGTCTCAGGGTGAAGACATCCATTGTTGCCCTGAGTGTGCCAGCGCGTGACGCTCTCGCGCACTCGGTGCGTGACTTGGGCGGCAAAATGGCGTCTATGCATTAGCCAAAGCTACGCGCTCGAGCTGAGTGACACCGGATTGCGCGGACTTCAAAATGCATAAAAAACGATTGGGCGGAAAAATGGCTGAGATGTCACCACTCAAGCAAAAGCGCGCGTGTATGAAGGCACTCTATGGGCACGTTATGGGCACGGTCATAGCCTCCTGTATACGGAGAAAGCCTGGCACATCGACGGCGAAGCCATAGGGCGAGCGGCCGCAGAAAAAAGGAGAGGAGGAGCGCGCGAAGCGGTGACCAATATGGTAGCGCAGAGGAGAAAGGGCAGAGATAGACTGCGAGCGCTTAGGTCATGAGCGGCCGCTCCCCGAACCACGTCTGTTTTTTTGTTTTCGTCACCGTCGTTTTCGTACTCCGGGAGAAACGGCTGCGGCGACGGCGGCGATTCGAAAGGGCGCTGGCAACAATGCACGATGCCGGCGGCGTCGGCAGAGTTGTCGGTGTGCCAGCGGAGTGCGCTGTCGTCGGACCATCGTGTCGTGCCGCGGAAGAACCAAACAGTTTTGACTGAGTAGTTTCGACGCCCAGGTGCCGAGGACCATCATTTCAGTGGGAGTGTCCGATTAGCCACATTTTGAACGTCGCGTGTATGAGCTTCAACTTGACTACAGGCGCAACAATGTAAACAGTTCGTAAAGTAGTAGTAAAATGTTTATTGTGGACGCTGCTACCGCTCGAGCCTCCGTTGAGTAAGCGACGAAGACTGATAAGGTAGGCTAATTACAAAAGTGAACACGTAAATGACAGGTGCAGACATCTACACTGTGTGCATGTCTGTCCGTGTCCTTCACGTTTTATTTTTTCGTCCTTAGCACTAAAACGCGAGTTGCTCTCGTTTCTCACGGAAGCTAAAGTTGCGTATCATATTACTTTGTTTCACCTCATGTGCGAGTGAAACCAAAGCTAGAAGCGCGAGCCCAGCGCTTTTTGCGTTACTGCATCGCACGCACGCTCGAGCAAAGCAGCAATGCACAAAGCGTCGATCTCGCGCTTCTATATTCGTTTAGTCCTATGTGGGAGCGAAGGCGAAGCTATAAGCATGAGAGGATAGCCCGAGGAAAATCATTAACTGGATAAGCGCGCGTGCAAAGCAGCGAACGTATGAGTGCTCGGCTCGCACGCCTAGCACTGCCTTCGCTCGCACGTAAGATGAAACGAAGTATATCTTTGACTTCGTTCAAACCTAAGGGGAAACGAAGTATATGGCCCATGAATCGCCGAACGCTCCAAGCACCAGATGGGGAGGCCGCGTATAGTCCGGACTCCCGAAGAGCAACGCGCCTACGAAGAGAAACGGCAGGAACGGCAACGAGAATTTCAGCGGCGGCGGCGGGCGGGACGGTGTGTGGGTACGTTTCGTCACGATGACCACCGATCACGACAGCAAATGTGTTCGAACTATTGTTCAAAATTTTGTGTCGCGTCTGTGTCGCGTGTTAAAAAGCTTCGCTGGTCATCCACCTACACAGAGTAGAATGGCTTCCAAGGTTTTGTCCACAAATCTATCTAAAACGAAGCCGTGTTACTCCGCACCTCTGCCGTCTTGTTCCCAGAATGCAACGTGCGCACTGCTGCATCCAGCACTTCGGATATAGTTTATTGCGCACGCGCAGACGGGCACGAACTGATGATTTGGAAAAGGCAAAGATTTCACGCGTGCCCAGTCGATACCGCGTAGAATGTTCAAGGTCTGCGAACGAACGAACTCTCCCCCACGAATCGTTGTTACAGTCGGGTAGCGCAAACTTAGTGATTAGGCCCGATTCCGACGCCGAGCTTCCTTCGACACGAAGATTGGGCAGGAGGCCCGGTCGAATGCTGACGTGGCACTCGCGTCCAACCTGTCTTCGTTTGATCTCGCTATGATGACGTCAAAACCATTGTGCAGAGGTTTTGATTAATCTAGGTGGTGTTGGCTCGGTGCCCACACACGTGTAAATGAACCTTTCGCAATAAACCCTTTCCGAAATTCAGCGCCATCTGGTGGCTCAGATAGCAGTTTACTTTTTACCGTAATAATGTTGGTAATCTACCCAGTGGCGTCACAAGGGGGGGGGGCGGGGGGCGGACCGCCCCGGGTGCAGGGCTCAGGGGGGTGTCGCGGCGGGCCACGAGAGCGGGGGGGGGGAGTTGCGGCGGGCCGCGCGAAAGCGGGGGGGGGGGCGGGGGGGACGTCGCGGTGGGCCACGCGAGAGCGGGGGGGGGGGGGGCGCGGCGGGTTACCGCCCCGGGTGCCGCTGACCCACGTGACGCCACTGAATCTAACTATACTTCGCCTCACCCTACGATGGACTAAAGGAAAAAGCTACAGACCGCCAGATCCAATCACGAGCCACTTAGAAATTGCGTATTGCGCTTTGATGCACGTATCAGTGCCCGCGTTTCGGATCACTGATGGGGACGGGCGGACAGTGGTTCGAATCGAAATAGCACTGAGTGACTCAACAATATTACATTGCAAAAAAGAGGCTGTTTGCAGTGTCGAAGCTATAGAAATGATGCAGCGTTTTGGGGTTCGGAGCAGTATTCGTCCACCCCTGATCAATGCTAGGCATGTCATAGTGTAGCGTGGAACGTGATTGGACCTGGCGGCCCGTGGCTTTGGCCTTTAGTCCATCGTAGGATGAGACGAGGTATACAGTCTGTAGTATTTTGCCGGGTACCATCACTTTTGCTAGTAAACAGCAGTCAAGAATGCGTGTTTTTACCTTACAATCCCATCTGGATTGTAAGGTATGGACGAAGCACCGACCCTAATTAACGCCCCGATAAACTTTCATACATTGAGGGGCTTTGAAGCCGAAAATGTGCTGCCAACATATTGACTGGACCCGAGTTACGAACGCTTACGCAGGTTTTGCATTCAATTTTTGCGTCGCATCGTACGAACGTCTATAATGTATAGGCCCATGCATCATCCGTTTCGAAGCATCTTCAATTTCTTCCGTCATCAGCAACCGCAAGGCCGCAATTAGTTTGACACATGTGCCATTTCTCAGATGATAATAGTGATCAAAGTGGCCAGATTCAGCACAGGAAGGGTTCTATTGCCCCTTTCCAAAAGTGCGCGCTATCTAGTAGCTGCTGCGCGAATACTCCGAGTCTGCCATTGTTTCAACACATACCATGAGCATATATTGGACAAAAGGGAGCGTCAGCATCTGTGTGAGCTTTCCTCAGCTCGTATAAAAACATGTAGGAATGCGAAAGCATTCCTACATGCAGCGCATTCTTACAAGCAGCACGACACGTCTTCCTTTTGCACACGGCGCTTTGGCGGTGACATCACGCTCCCCCACTGCGCAGGCGCGGCGAACCCTCTACTGGCTCCACGCCTTCCGTGACGATGCATCTGCGTTGCTGTGCTTTTCTTTGTGCTTTGTTTCTGAGGCGTGTCCACTTTGACCTTGAGCCTCCCCGTCGGCTTTCGTGACGAAGCATCTGCGTTGCTGCGCTTTTCTTTGTGTCTTATTTCTGAACGCGCGTGCTTGATGACTTGAAATTTAGGTGCAGTTTGGCTAAGCCAATGGGCATTTAGGTGCCGTTACACACGGCCAATGGGACTATAGGTGCCATTTTTCGTGGTTACACACAACACCGGCTCCGCTCCATGGAACGGTTAATGCTTTCGTATTAAAGCGAGTTCTGCGTCAGGGCTCGGCGAGGGCTCGGATGCAATCGCACGCATCGTGCCCGACAAAATGGCGGACGCCAATACTGCATGATGGGGTTTTGAAAAGGGTCGTCTCTGTTTGCGAGATGGCCGTGCTGCGATACGTGTTCGGCTTCGCACCTTCCGTGCAGCGCCAGCTCTGTTAACGCTCTTCTGGTTATCAACGCGTTCGGTACGAGAGGCACAGCTTGTTGCTCGTCCTTCCGTGAAAGCGAGGGGATGGAGGCGGGCGAGCGCTACATGAACCCCAACGTGCATTCCGTCACGCGGCTGTAGGTGCAAATCCCCTTTACCAGCCTTCCCCGTACACCGTACAGCGTGCGGTCACATACAAGCTACCCTGATCGCCATACCAACACACCTTCCGCCTCCATTTCCGCGAGACAGTTTCGTACAAAAACAAACCCCAAAATTTGAAACTGCGTCGCGGCTGACTGCCGAGTCACGCGCCGCGACCCAGGCCTCCAAGACCGAGGTACTCCATCAATTTAGCCAGGGTGCTATTTTTTATTTTATTTTTTAGATTTTTATTGCCATTTTTTGGGAAGAATATACTTTTTCCTTTTTCTTTAATGCATTTTTTTTTTGCGCTCAACGGTAAAATTGCCTCTCCTGTCTCAGACCCTTCTCGCGTTGCGTCCTGCTGTTTTTGCACGTTTGGACGCCGACGTTTTTTCTGTGTATCGGTGTGTTGGCTGTGACGCGCCCATCGATATCTTCCGTTCTAGTTTCGTTTAGCTTATTTGTTTGTTGTAACCTTGTGTTTCGTTGTACTACAGTTCTTCTCTGATCGCGTTTTTATTTATTTTGGGTAAAATTTGTTTTGTGGGTATTCTCACTATTTGGCAGCGGAGTGACTTAAAATTTGGGCTTCTTCTGTTCTTTGCCTTAGGTCGCACTGGTAGGTAGGTGTTCGGGCGTTTATTTCACGGGGAAATACGATAGATTTATCTGTGTGTGTGTGTGCGTGTGAGTACCGGTGCTTTGATGGTTTAAAATTGTCGTTTTTATTCCTCCGTAGCTATAGCTTTATTTCCACAAAACGTAGACGGGAGCGAGCGCTGATGGACGACACAAGACGTGGCCTTAGACGGCGCGCCTTTTGGTCTCTTGATTCGCTTTGTGTTTGTGCAGCGTACGCGAACCTGCGCAGTTTGTGCTCATGTGTGTCGTTATCAAATGACCGGTTAATAATAAAAAAAAAAGAAGAAATACAATTTATGTGTCTTTTTGCTTTCTTTTTTCTTCTCGCTTTTCGGATGTTTTCTTGGTTCGTCGGCTGTTATTTTGTCACCAGCGAAACTGGGCGCGTCGTGAGGCGTGCGCAGCGGAAATTGCTACTACCCGGAAGCCAGGCAGGCCAACATATTACTTTCCGCAATCCCCCCCCCCTCTTTTTTTTTTTTCTTCTACGCGGGTGTTAAAATTATCATCATGAGTTTTTGCATTACCAGCCTGGCGCTCGTTGCACGAGTGGGAACTTTAGCGCTGCTTCGCTCTTCCCTCGTGCATTAAGCCTCTCTAAACTTTACCAACTTAGTGGTTTTGGATGACTCTCAGCGAGTAACGATTCCGAATTTATAAAAAGACATGCCACTGCCGATGCCCTAAAATATTAATAAAAAATTGTAGATGCTGAGAGCGGTGGTTATAGATAAAGTAGCGCCATTGCCTTCCCTGCCTGCTAGCAGG
>JAZHYW010002839.1:0-60141 GCA_037355805.1 Ixodes ricinus
TCACACTTTCCATCTCATCCCTCCTTAAGAACCGGACTGACGTCATTAGTTTAGGCAATACTTTAATGGTAAAAGAATCGAACCTATTTTTCTGTCCGTTATTATTAAGAATACGGACTTGAAGAACGGCAAATTTCCCGCTTTGCCTGTTTTCAACAACTTAACTTTACCTCGCTTCTAAGCCCCTAACTGATTGTAATAATTGCACCTTTTCGTGGTCCGAAACGGGATAATACTATAGAGTAGTTAATGATATTAAAAAGGTGTTAAAACTATTCGAATAAAATCAATTGGTAACTGCATTTGTTATGACAGGGTTGCAGCTGGGACAATACCAAAGAATTTTAAATAAACAATTTTGGTATATCTAAGCTTTTACAAAAGAGGGGGAAGCGCATAATATTTTCCTTAAGTGAGTCCACAAGTGTTTTTTCTTTTTTTTTGGGTTGAGGCAACGAATTGGCAGGCTCTATGATTTTTTTTACCAGTTCTATTTTTTTATTTTTAGAGTGTCGGTTTTGTATTGATATTTGGGGTTTGCGTTGTACTCAAATAGGTTTCAGATTGCGTTCCACATAAAATAAACCTTTTTTTTTTAGAAGTGGAGAGTTAGCCCAATTCGGGAGAGGCAGTTTGTCGTGGCTGTTGTATTCTTTTGGCTAAGCTGAAGGGCGGTCCAAAGTATCTTATTCTTTTTTCGTTCTTTTATTTGTCCTGTGTACGTGTCCCGACAAAGGCAAGTTGTGTGTTGTTGACTATGTTGTACGATTAGCAGGACAGTGGAACTGAATACATATTTCGCTGGGTTTGAGGGGTTCTCTTCCCTGTTTTCGTCCTTCTACGTTTGGTGCCTATTTCATACCCTATTTCACATTTATTGTTGTATGGTGAACCTTGTCGCAGCATGGATGGCAACGGCTGAATTCTTATATCGCGGCGGCTTGCGCCACCACACGAAATTTTTACCAATACAATTAATTCCGTATCATAACTTATTTGACTATAAATTAAGAAGAAGAATTTATTGCGACGCCAGACCAGCTGTTCAGTACCCAGCAGACATATTACGAGACAATACTTACGCATCTTTGTTCCGCAAATACGTTTATGAAGCGGATTGTTAAAGGTAGGTTTGGCTGTGATGTGCCTTTTTGCTTAGGTGATTATATTCTGACCTATTTTTATTTCGAAGAATCTGATTTATTTTTGCGATTGGCCCTTCCCACCAGGCAAATGACGTCAGTTGTAGACGTTGCAGTTGTAGGTAAGTGTTGCAGGTGGCCTGCACTGTGGCCGTCGTCAACAGCTAAAAAATCCGTGTGCGATTGCCCGCCTCCGCGAGTATCGAACCTGGTTCCGCCACTCAGGAAGCGGAGGCATTACCTGGAGCCAGGCTGGGCGCATCAGCGGCCTCTTCTGCGTTAGTATGTTTACGGCACATAGTTCCCACTGCACACGCCCTCTAGAAAGAAATATCCGGAAAACCGTGCTGTTGTAGGAATGTCGGTATGTTTCTGTACTACAAAGTCTGCGTCTGACGACAGAGCCATAGAGCGCCCGGTCGCAGATTTGAAGGGCAAGAATCTGGTAGCGTGCGCATCAAAGAGATAATTCCCGGGAGACCTGGGAAATGCGCACAGCACGGTGGTATGGTGACCCTGGGGTGAGCTGTTCGTTTGGGAGGCGTGTTTCACAATCTCGGGTTGCAGCGTGCCAGTCATTTGGCTGTCTTCTATTCGTTATTCGTCGCTTCACCTTTCCACTTTCGGTACGCTTCGTGGCGATCGCTGGTGGCTCTGTCAGTATATAGAGGCTATGGTTGGCTTTCAAAGTCAGTGGGGACACGGGTTTTCACGCACTACGGAACAAAAGAAAAAAAAAAAGAAACAAAAGCTGGAGGAATATGGCTAGATGTCATTTGTTCCGAATGATGATATTAACGCACCCTGACGGCGAACGCGGCGCCGACGCCAATGACTTGACCAGGACTTCACGCAGCCATCGCTGTGACTGTACTCTGATTAACCCAGCACGGTTCAATTTCTTTGTTAACAATTGCGTGAAATGGAGTTTACTGTCACGAGCTCCTCTCAGCATTTATACTGCTACGGCGTTCATACTGTTACGTCATCGATATTGCTATTGAGCATTGATATTAACGGTTCGTTCTTACGGCGTCATGTTGTCATCGGCTATTTATTTGTATTTCTCTGCCGAGAGTGAGTCCTGTCGGCATCGGTGTTAAAGAATGCATCACCTTAAGCAGACGGACATTGGTTCTTACCCAAGCCTGAGGGGATATAGCTGAGTGGTAACGCACCTACGTCACACGTATAGTGATTCCTGCTCATATCCCCCACGTGAGGCGGGGGATCTTTTTGAACGACGAATATCCACGACGGACGCTTTTCCCGGCCATAACCACACCATCAACAACTGAAACTAAACTACAACAAAGTTCATTTCCAGCTCAAAAAAATTGCAAAAAAAAATTCTTAAGGTAGGCTACAAATGCGCGGATCGTCTACAAACTGCGCCTTTGCCCTGATTAACCAGAGGTAAAGTGATATCAAATATACGCATGGCTTCTAATAATATTGCCTACGTATATTAAAAAGAGAATTCGGCACAACAAGACCGTGCCTATGCTGGGATGACTTTGTCAAGATCGAAAAATCGCTCCACAAAAGAAAGCATATTGGTGTTGCTGACACGATTCCGTAAGCATAGTGGCCAGAAACCTACTTCGGTAAGAAGGTACCGAGCAACCACAACAGAAGAATGACGTGCGAAATTCGATAGTCAGCACAGCGCCATCGTTGAACACGCCGAAGTTTAGATGAGAAGCTCAGGGCCCAGACTATCGCATCAACTTGGCAACGCACGGATTACATTAGCCAACTATCCGAAGGCCTTTCTTGTAACTGCAGATCCAGCAATTTTAGAAACCCAAAGAGGTTCCTGCGTCATTATCCCCGGTGTACGTACACTGCGTACCTGACGGGGAGTTTCTAAATCGTCTGTGGTGCAAAACACAAAGTTGTGAATTTATTTCTTGGGACAAGAAGATGAAAAGGTTAGAGCGCTGCTGCTTCACGTTACTCATATCTGTCTTCGAATGAAACGACAGCTCTGAACATTGGGTTTGCTTTCGTTTGCAGTAGGTATTTTTACTTTAAGCAGGTAACACTGCACACAAAATGATTCCATTCTCCTGCATATGTATTCGTTAAAATGGTAGCTAACTACGCATCTGTTAATTTAGATAAATAATATTTTGTTACGGTGAAGATAAAGGTTGGTGCTTAGTGTGATGCAATGGCTTAATTACGCAATTCTCGGCTTTTTTTTTAAATATTCTACACGTTTTGAAGTTGTCATATTGATTCCCTGAATAAGTAAAATAGAGGAAATATATCTTACCAAAAGAGAGCGTATAAGGTACAGAATAAATTAAATGCGAATAGGAATCAAAAATGCAAAAGAGCATATACACTATCATTGTCAGCAGTACTGCAACGCACTCTTATGATGCCTATTTGAGCTGTGTATTGTTTATAAATTTGTGTTCACTGTCACGTCCACCTGCTTTGAAAAGATAAATACGATGTATTGGCAAACTTATCAACAGAACGGTTGGTCGGGCACCAAAGGTGCAAATATTAAACTTATAAACGTTGTTGGTTTCGTGCATGTAGCCGCATGCCTAGACATTGAAGCCGGGTTCCCATGAAAAGTCCCAAGATTAACGGGAAATTTTGTTCCACAATATTTTTTTGCCTAAATTGTTAAATATTTTTGTAAGCTGCCTGCGCGATATTCAATACATATCTTTAAATTATAGAACATCACGATGACTACAAGCGCCTGTGCACCTAAATCCAAGGCGCACATAAATGTCATCGAACAATTCGAAAGCAACTTCTAGCATATGAACTTAAAACATTTCATCTAAATAAATTCAATTGAAACAAAGCCCCGTGTCGTTTAGTGCCAAGGCATGCAGAATGCGAAAGCTTGTATAGCCATGCAATATAATGAACTCATCTAAGAAACGCCCTCAAAATAAATAAAACCTTTTTCAACTTTAAGAGGATAGTGCCATGAACAAGTTCCAAATTTTCTTGTATAAAAACGACAAAATGAAGCGAAAATGCAAGCCTTTATTTTTCAGAATAGTAGCATAAAGTTTGTTAATATTTTCTGAAGCAGTATAAAATTTCAAAATCCCTGGTACGCTTTTTCTTTTCATATTCAGAACTCACCGATCACGTATCTTTCCTGGCTTAAATCTACAATCGGCTGAAATGCAAATCAGCAGTCGAAGGAATCTACAAAAATATATAGAGTGGTGGCACCAAATAAATAGAAATATTATAATTTAAGAAGGCTCGTTATCTTTGATATTACAGAAAAAAATACATAGAATAATTTTTTGGAATATTTATCAAATCCACATGTTGAAATAAGTGACGCCAATTTCTCTGTTGTTAAAACCATCTGATTTCGCTCTCGGCGATCTAGCCTTCTATACTTTGCAGACAAGTGATGCTCAACTTCATAACTAGATGTATTTTCACACTTTCCCCCAGAACTTATTAATACTCAAGGGAACAGCAAGGAGCGAATGTAGTACCACCGAGCTAGGGGGTGTTGCATTTTACGAGCAATCAATTAAGATTTTTAATTGATTCATAATGAGGAGTTTTCTGGATAGCGATGAATCGGTCAGAGTGATAAAGTAGTGACTATGGTGCCACTTCGTCGTCTCTGAGACTTTAGATCATATTTCGTGCTTTCGAACTCACCAACAAATAATCTAAGGACGACTCACACCGGCTATCACTGGTTTGTAGGTTAAGCACAATTTTATTGGTTGCACAAATCATGAAAAATTCCATGCATGTTCAACACAAAAGTCATCAACAGCTGAAGAATAGGACGGCGTATTTACTTGCCTTTTACGTTTCTAGCAACACTTTTTTCGGCGTTTTCTTAATCGGTTGATTTTAGCAATCTCATTAACTATCAAAGAATAATGAGATGTTCAGGGGCGCAGCTACTCGTCAGTTAGAGTGTCATTCTGCTTCACTAATAGCGAGTACGAATGGCGATAATTAGGTTTGCTGATCGTGCCAGGTAAAAACCGAGAGCACAAGTGATCTGTTCAGTAATGAAATATTAGGTGCATTTGAATGTTTTGACGTGGCTTATGGGGACCGTGGTTGAAGTGGGGGCTCGCCGTTTCCCGTACTCTCGGCAGTATATCGAATTGAGGCGTCTATTCAAGTATACATGCCTATAAGTGCGTAAGCAGTCTGCCTTGTAATTGAAAAAATTATTCGAATAAAAAATTATTTTGCATTTTTCTGACAGTGAGAAGCAAAATAATTCAATGCATGTGTCTTCCTGGCGATTATTTCAAAGTTTTCATAGCCAGCCGAGCGCGGTGAGCAAACTAAGCCCCGCGCTCGGCTAACTAAAAATAAAAAAAATTGTTTTTGCTAAAAGATTAAAATGAAAACAAGTGAAGAAATTTTCTGCAAACATACAAAGACATATGCCACCAGTGACCAGTTCGCATTTCCAAGAACAAAGCGGATACCTTTTCCGCTCAACAAATCTGCGCTTAGTTTGTTTAAAATTAAATCGCATTAGTGGTTGTATCTACAATTGTCACCAAATTAATAGATAAGAAAACTGCAACAAAAAGCATCAATGCAGATGTATTTAAATGACCTGAATACATATCCCATTGGTTACACCTGTCAGCAGAGTAAGGAGGAGGCAACAATTGTACAGTATGGTAGAATAAAATAAATAAAACCTATTTACACAAGAAAATAAGATCGTATTAGTAGAGGTACACAGCAATGATGGAAAAGGGTGAATAAAGCCTCAGCAAGAAAAAGGTTTATGGTACACTTCCATCACCTGGTCCCTACAAAATCCAAGGCCCGTATGTTGACTCGGGTGTTGTCAGGACAGCTTGGATGTAATAATGTTGGTGCAGGTAGTAGAGCCTCCTAATGAGCTGTCCATCAAAAGTATTGTTTTGCCAGCCAAGCAACATGGTGCCTGCCGCCGACTGTTGTATGTTGGTTTATATTCTATTTTGCAATAATACTCGTCTGCTGTACCATCTGCAGTATCTTCGCGGAACTGGCTGCTCATCTACATATTCCTTTATCCATAACCATCGTGACGAGAACGTGGCACACACGCTCATGTCAAACTCGGGCAGGTCCCATCAGAGCCTTCATTATTTTCGGTGAAATAATTATTTTTTGTGACGCATTATTTATTGCGATGATATTATAGAGGCAGGGCGAAGAAAGAGATATATGAAAAATAGAAGGACGACTTGATCAAATAAGCTCAGATTAAACTCTGATTCTATTTCAGCGTCTTGATTGACCTATATATTGTTTTAATGACAGTCGTGAGTACGAAAACTAAACAAATTAAAGGTTTAATGGAGCAACTTGCGCTCAAAACAAAAAGGGAAACTGAAGAAATGCGTGCCGTAGCCGTAAGCGTAACAGGATCCAGCACTGGGGCGGATCAACTTTGCCAACGCGAAGCACCTTTGTGGAAGTGAAGTAGTCCGCAGGAACATTCAGCTTAGAACGCTTCAAGGTTAACATTCGTGACCTGATCAGACAAGAAGGTTCTGAATAGACAACGCCAGCGAAAAGAAGAACGAAAGAACATTCCGCTGCATATTATGGCCTGAAACCATACCATCCGCGCGACAAACTACACGGTAAATATTCTGCTCCCAATGCGCTCCCTGACAGGCGTGGTGGCAATATTAACCATTTTCATATTGGGGCAGCAGCGCAGTGGCAAAATATCTCAACAGGTTGCCTATTCAAGAGCAGCGCAACCGAATTTGAGATCAAAGAGGATAGAGCATCCGTGTTTCAGTAAAGTGTGGTGTGCCGTTTGGTGCAGAGGGAGCCGTGTTATCAAATTGGAGCATTTGGTAAAAGAGAGGCTTGCCTATAGGTACATTCAAGTGACTATGCTGACGCCCCCTTGCAATAAAATTAAACTAAAATTTGTGGTGACTTCAACGAGGCTGAACACGTGCCTACGGAGGTATCGTTATCCCTTCCTTTAGGTTATTAAAATTTGGTTTATAGTGATACCTGGCTGGATGTATTGTAATATATTTGATTTTATCCGCCGCATAGGCGCGGGTTTCATCTGAGAAAATGGTCATTGGTCCTAGCCGCGCAGACAGGTGATACGGCACACCTGCTTACCTCTACTTAAAATAATAAGTACGCTTTTTTAAACAGCCGCGGATGACGTGCTAAAAGCTGTTGATCCCATACCCTGTTATCTAGATTGCGAGTTGATAGTTGGGAGCAACTTTTAGCGGTCTCGCAAAACTTGGATGGTATGTTTCACAATCTAATCACAAGCATGTTAAAGAAAAAATGCAAGTTCTTTCATACGTCTTTTTCTTAGCTCGGTCACAATTGTTATCAAAAGCAAATGCGTAATACAGATAATTAATCATCGAATAAAGTCAATGTATACGACTCTTATATAATCACATTGCCAAACGGTGGTACAGGAAAATAGCAAGACCTTTTAAATACAGATAAGAATAAAATTATGTATAATGTTTTATATCAATCTTCCACTAGGTCTGAACAAATGTCGTGTCTGGGTAAAGACGTCGGCGAATAAGAGAATTAAGGTTTTGGGATAAAACAAAAAAATATTGTCGACTACAACAAAGATCTTGATGCGCGTATGCCTTGCGTACCGATCATTTACGCCGTCCAAAACGCATGTAGCACGGGTCGGCCGAACCACAGCTCAGTGTTCCTCAGATGAATATCAGGTGAGGCAAAGGCAGCGCCCCCCCCCCTCCGCCCCCTTCCCCCACCGAGTAATTACAGCAGTAATTATATTTCTGAGAAATACGAGCAATATAAGAGTCTTACCACATACTTCCAAGCATAGAAGATGTAAGCAATCACCTCCATTCTGAAGCCGATCGTCCAGAAGTTAGTGAGCTCGATATTCTCATCGCGGTATCACTATCGCTCAAATTTGCCATGTACCGTATTACCGACGATGTGTACTAATATCTTTAAAACAAACACACAAAAAAACATGACACACGAAAAGGATGACAGGAATGTTGACCACGTGAAGCTTTACAAGTATTAGCTGAAAAGCAGCAACAAATTATGGTGCAACATTAAATAAACATTCGTATTTTCAAAATACGATAAGTGTTCTAATATTTTTTGAGCAGCATGGCAGCTAATGTCACATTCTTTTCAGGTGATTTTTGTGTTGAATTTTATTTGGCGTAAAATGCTGCGTCCCTTCTTGTTGTGACATTATGCATACTGTTGTAGACACTATAACTGAGGAGGGTATTGTTAATTGTCTCGATACTTTTGAAAGGCACGCAGTTGACGATAGTTTTGTGTCATCTCTGTGTGTTCGACATCGACAGCAAAGGAGTGAAGGGACAAAAAGTAAGGATTCGCACAGATCCGCCACACAAGCTCGCGTGAACTTACAACAGCTTTTATTTCTTTTTTTTTAAATTTCATTGGCAGGGAACATATTGAACTCGGGAGTTTTAATATTATCGTTTGCACCGAGAGTCCGGTGTTTTGTATCGGTATATTTTCCCTTTCACCTTGGGCAAGCAAGCAGCCGAGCTACAACTTGCGGACAACCAAACCACGAAATAAATAAATAAGAGTTGAGGCTTAAGGTGACATGGAGGAAGGTTTTCCCGATAGAGCTTACCAGTACAAAAATAAAATAAAAATATTTGTAAGAAAGGATTTTTGTGGGTGGTGTGTTGTAATCCCTCTTTTTTTTCCGTGGATAAAAATGAATTTAACGGATTACAACCATACCCTTACGTAAATAAATATTAATAACTTTACAATTACTTTGTAAACTATGTTATTCCTTTAGAAAATTACTGATAAATGTAAAGGATTAGAAGCAATTTCGTTACTGGTAACGGATTACGTACAAGTCTAATTTAATTATAAAATGGAGCTTTTTTCATTTTTCTTGTTTTTTCAAAGATTTGTACAGCCGCAGAGGGGTCTCGTTCATTGTCCATAGGCTGGCGCTCTTCGCTGACGGACGATGTAGTGAACTGCGGGCAACTCGACAGGTTTCGTGCTTTTACAGCTGAGAACTTTACGTACCAGCAAAAGCGCCTTGATCGCCGCTCGACTCGGACCCTTCAGCAGTTGTTAACTTGAGTAAGCGAGCTCTAGGCTACTGGAAATCTTGAGGTTTTTCAGGAAGGCTATGATTCTCAAGTGACCTATTAACAGATTATCATAGGAGGACAGCTTCCTAGTTCGTATAAAGGACCAGTTTTATTTTCTCGTCTTTCCTCAATCTGTGATGATGTCAACAGTTGGAGATAATTGCGGCACACTTTCCGACTCCAGAATCGTTTTTGTGTAAAATTTGTGTTATGAAAATGATGAATCAAAGGTGCTTAGCGGGTTTCCGTTTACGGGATTTTGTGATTTTACACTTCCTCTTGCAGGTCCGGTGACTTGAGCATTTTTATTATATACAGTCTGTCTCTTTCAAGCTGTGGCCATTGCCTAGAGTGCAGTCAAAGTGTATGCTATTCCCATACATAAGAACTTGCAATAAGCTTTCGCTTTTCGCGTTATTTCATTCTTTTTAGTTTGTCTGCATTTGATGACGCGGTAGAATATAGGTTATATTTAATTATGAAGAAATTTTCTCTCTTTCTGGTTATAAAAACTCGTCGAGGCTCCTAAGCGGATTTAATATTAATAATAAAAATAATAATAACTTGATTATTCACCCCATATACACCTAGTAAATGGGAGGCCACAGAAGAAACTTAAGACGTATGATGTCTCCTGTTGTGGTCAGTCGTACACAAATTTTAAAATTTTGTTTTTACTTTGAACTTTAGAAGATTGTAATTTCAACTTGATATAACCAATGATAATTGTTATGGCTCAAGAACATTTTTTACTAAAGAAAACTCGTTCTGGTGATATTTCCAGCAGTTACACAAGCTGCTGGAAGTGTCACCATTTTCGTATTTTGTACAGTTTTAAGATATTTTTAAAATTTTGTTCTTGTCATTTGAAATTGACTTAACCGACGCAATTTATTCTGGCTGCTTTTTAATAACCTTCTTAATAAACACATTTTGACAGTTATTGAATGGGATAAATCTTGCCTACTGGTTCTGCTCAGCAGTAGCAATGCTTCCCCCCCCCCCAAGAACACGCGGTTGACAATTGTCCAGTGTGTGATCTCCTCACAAACATTCACAAAATTTTCTAAATAAATCATTCCAACATGTTAGTTAAGGCACGTGAATATAGTAGTTTTAATGCACCATTCTACAAGCTTTTAATAACCTACTTTAATAAACACAATTTGACAGTTTTTCAATGGGATACCTTTGCCACTGGTTCTGCTCAGCTGTAGCAATGCCTAAAGAACACGCGGTTAGACAATTGTTCAGTGTGATTTCCTTACAAACATTCCCAAACTTTCAAATAAATTATGCTAACATGTTAGCGGCAGCACGTGAATATAGAAGAATAAACTATGAGTCGCTATGCTTAATTAAGCTACATTGATTTATTGCCATGATAAGCTGTGATTGTGCCTCAGTGTTAGCCCTGGTAAGAACCTCTACGAGATATTTTGAAAGACATCTTGTATATGTCTTTATGACGACTATATTACATCTTTCAAAAGGTCTTCTAGCCCAAAAGAGAAGGGTGCTTTATAACGTCTTATCGACGTCTACAAGAGTTTGAAAAACATCTTCGGCTATATAAAGTCGTGCCAATATATCAGCGAGTAGTACTGCGCAGTTGAACAAGATGTCTTATAGACTTCTAAGATACATCTTGGTGTAAAGTGAGATGGGAGTTTTCGCCCAAGGCAAACGTCATCGCGCTTCTGCTCATGCAATAAATTAGCTGCTTTGGCAAAACCTGCAACGTAAAAATAATTTCTGAGAGCTTCAACATCCCACCAAGAATACAAAAATAACGTTTATACACTTGTAAACTACAGAGACTTGGGGAAGCGTAGAGTATGCTGTAAGTTCCCTTTCTGGAAATTTTGTTACCATGAGCACTCATATATTTATAATTAGCATCTTTTTATGTGACTTTTCAATTGAAGATATTGAAGATTGAGTTTTTCTAGGGCACCTAGCGGCGTCAGAACTCGAATTACATTTCGAAGTGAGCATTCAAACACGCTTATATATACGTATCGGACATGCGAAATAAAGTTTCTAAAACACCCTACAATTTTTAAGTTTCCAATACATGAGTTAAAAAGTAAACTAAAAATAACAAAAAGGTCACATTAATTAATGCTGAAGGTCAAACAATCTGAAGAAAACGAGCAAAATATTATTACGGCCTTCCCGTGTGTTTGATGGACAGTATTTAGGAGAGCGCTCTCAAAAATACGTCTCCCTGGTAAAGATCGCATAGAAGTCCAACAATTCCGAGGGCGCAGAATAATTGGGGATAAAAAGAAGCCGCACCCTGTCAGATTGAACCAAGGTCTCCTTGCCGATCAATTCAGCGAGCCAAAGTTTCATTTGGCCGAAGGGTTTCCTCCGAGATTGTCTGAGTCATCCGGGACACCTCCCAGCATAACCCAGGTACACACATACGAACCCACAGATGAAAAAAGAAAACGCTAAGTATAAGGAACCGCCGCACACCGAGCTTGTAGTATATATCTACCGACAGGGCGACCTGAGTTCTGGTCCGAGTCCGAAGCCAGTAAAAAACCCAAGGGATGCGGTTACATTTTTTTCTTTGCCTTCTGTAGGAGACCTTCTCTGGTGACCGGAGCTCACGTTAGGAAATATAAATTTTAATGCGGAAATGAAAGTCCGAAAATGTTCACTGCCTTTGGTTTCTTTGTATGTATTTATTTGCTAGTGATAAATGACCGAAAATAAAATAACGTGGATTGTACCCCGATTGGTGTAACAAGTATCTGAAATCGAATTTCATTTGGTGATGAAACTGTCTTCATTCGCATCCATGAAAACTTTTGAATGAACACAATGTCGGTGAATACCCTAAATGCGCAGGTTCTAATTTAAAAAGAAAAAAAATATTAGACATGAAAGTTCAAATCGGCACTGCATTGTGGGATCCGGATTTCGGGCCGCCAAAATGCAATAGGCAACCTGTTGACGGAAGGTAAAGGATGCCGACACTTTATAATTAAAACACATATAATTTAGGAGGTGAGCCATACCGTGGTAAGAAAACTGAATACATGCGGACAATTAATTTTTCAGAATCAATAATTACTGGCATTCGCTTCGTCGAGGGCTACAAATCATCGCATTTTTATCACATCTGAAGAACTGAGAGAATCGCAGAATGTATTAAACCGAACTGGGCACATGCTTTGCGTCTTGCTTCACGTGACTTCAGGAAGTCAGGTGACTCTGTGATGTGACGTGGTATTATTACGATACGTGATAGTGTGTCCTCATTAAGTCGCATAAGGTTTATTAGGTATGGTCGATATGGTGTGTATAATATTTTATTTATTTATTACTTTTGCGGGTGCCCCTCAACAGCCCGAGAGCCTATATGTAACACTGGTAGCTGACGCCTGAATATGAGGCTGGAACCTAATCATTATTTCATGAAGATTAGCATATATACGCAATGTGCGTTAAGAAAATGTAATATCTTTACATTCTATATATGCCAATCTTCTGACTAATATTGTGGCTAACAATGCTAATTTGGTCTTAGCCATATGCATGTATAGTCACAAACACAGTTGAACTATGAATATGTTGCTAGTACAAAAACATACAAACGTTACGCAAGAGAATGCCGTGCCGAAGTGATAGGTCCTAGGCTCGCATGACAGGCGTCTGATTAACTTAATGAATCAGATACGAAAGAAGAAAAAAACACGAACACGGTATATAAAATAAAGCTGTGGTGGCGTTTGTGCTTTCTCACGCAAAGTATCCGGCACAGTATGTTTAATTGCACACAATCGCGTCATTATACATTTTGTAAGCTATATTTAGTTTAAAAAAACACAAGATGCATGACTTCTTTATAAAGTGTGGCTCATAAAAACGTAGGTTAAAGTTGTATTTAAAAAAAATAAAGGTTTTCCGCCGAAGATTGGCCCCAAGTTCACAGCCAAAAACTTCCCCGACGACATTATATCGTGCGACGCAACACGAAAGCACCTGACATACTCGGATCACGGTTTCATAACACGAGGCGACCATTTCGTTTGTACTGTATTCTATCATTTTCAAATCCTATCGCAACACTGTTTGGCCTCGTCAGTGGTTCTGAGTGAAACGGTCGGGCAAGAAATCTTGATTTCACCGAAAGAAATCCACGCGGTCATGCCGCCCAATTTTCTTGCACATACTTGTAGTGACTGAGTGAGGCAACAAAAATATTTGGTGCGAATAAAATGCCTATTTCAATCATGAGTATATCTCGGGGTCCGTCGGGAAGGGCGGTGTCTCCTTCGTTGATGTAGTGCGTAAACCCTCAACATTGTTGTGTTTTCACAAGAGCTTACTTTATTCATTATCTCAGTTGGATTGTATTCTAAGCCTTCATGTCAAGAAAGAACATTAGATAACACCTCGCCAATTAAGATCTCACGCTGCACTTAGCTGTAGACATTGACGTCATAAACTAATGCAGAGCAGGAACTCTAACCTTCCTCAGGCGGTCGCGGTTGGCCTCACCCGTGGAATCTGTTAGGAAAGGCGAACGCATCTGCATTCCACTCCCTCTGTCCCACATAGGGCGGGGGAGGGCGCTTTGTCAGACTCGTTAGCGGTCAAGCTCCAATTAAGCGATTGGCTAATCCCACAGGCGAATTTCATCCTGGCGCGTCTCCCTGGCAGGCAGCAGCTGTCGGCCGCGCACGTGAGAAGGTCGTTCCACAAAGCGAGGAGGGCGGCGATAACGAAAGAGGGATTTTCGTGTCCAAGAGTTTGGAGGGCTATTGAGAGAGGTCGGGATACGAGAAGGAGTGAAGCCGGTCGAGGGTTTTACCCTACATGGCAGCTCCTAACACCGAACCGCCTAATTAAATTGGCGATAATTTTTTAGAGCGCAGCTCGTTGGCGCCCGTTTCCGGCTTGAGCGGCGTCGGCGTCGGCGTAACCGCGCGGTGCGTTGTGAAAAATGTCCCGTAACGCACAGCGCGAGCCCCCCTGAGGTCATATGACCCCCTTCCCGAGGTCAGGTGACCCCCCAGGACACGTGACCCCCCCAGGCCACGTGACCCCCAGGTAACGTGAACCCCTCCGCAAGGTCGCGTGACCCCCCCCCCCCGCCCCCGCCCCGGAGGAGATTGAAGAATGAGGGGAGGAGGAGGAGAAGGGGTATACCCACATCTCAGTACCCTTTCCTCCTCCTCCTCAAGAGCTGCGCTCTAATTCGGCAGTAAAGTGGAGATTTGGGCCAGTGGGTTCATTGCAAGCAAAAAAGCACCGAAAAAATATACAGGGACACAGACGAAGGGAAACAGGACAAGGCGCCCTCTCAACTGTATTTTATTGAAAATTCACACGTTATATAGCCACAAAAAACCCCGTCTAACCTATCGGCTCAGCCCGCGTTTCAAAAATTCAAACTCATTCGTAGATAAGGATAGGGACGTGTCACTTATACATTTCTTCTCTCTGGTCCTAATTTCAAAAGCCTCGTGTAATTCCCGCGACACTTTATCTTTGTACCTTGCCAAAATCTTAGAGTCATTGAAGGCCGGGGTGCACGATCATCTATTACAATGAAGTGCAAGGTGCCCCGAAGGCGTCTTTCTTGCCCGTCTGGCCCACGTATGCCCGTCTGGCCTGCCCTTCTGGCCCACGTATGGCATCCCAAATGTCATGGGGATTTCATAGACGACGCCAGTGGCGCATTCGACGTACTTATTTCGGTGTTTGGTAGTGCACGAATCTGAAGACGGCTGTGGGGAATTTATCTGGCGACAAAGTCGCGCCATCTTATTGGGCGCTGAAAAAACTACCGGTACATTGTGGCGCTGGGCTACCTTTTTTAGATTGTGCGTGACATTGTGGATATACGGAATTACAACAGGCCTCGAAGTCGGTCTATCGCTGTTTGATTTCTGATTACCTTTAATCTTTTTGTAGCGTGAGCTACACTGGCCGAGGTTGAGCAGTTTCGCGTGGCTCGCATAATGAGCCGTGCTCCGTGCTGCGCAGCGCGAGGAGCAGTGACGTCACGCGGCGCACAGCTGGCGGGGCGGAGCCGCCGTCGCCGCGGGCTCCGCTAGGCTCCGCCGCCACAGCGCGCGCTCCGCCGGTCTTCGTATTCCAGAGGAGTGACGTCATAGCCGCGGCAGACTCACTGGCGCCGCCGCGTGCCCAGCTGTGTGTGCCTCCGTTGCGCAGTAGCCAAGTCTGACGCTGCACTGGAGCGGCTTGATAGCGCCTCTCATTTTGTGCGCATAAGCTCACGCTACGTATATCCTGGCATAGCCGAGCTAAGCCAGCGCAATTTTTTTATAAAGCTTTCTGCCACTTCAATTAAATACCTCAGCGAAGAACCAGACCTCTGCAGGCGTTCAATCTGACAATCAAAGCTGCCTTGCGCACTGTGCAAACATGACTTTCGGAGGGACGCCCCAGACACGAACTGGCTATGCCCCTTTTCACAACCTTCGAGTGGGCGGAATCAATATGAAGGATGCCCTTCTTTGATCGAGGCGCATACTTCCAGCAAACATGGTCCCCCAAGAACGATAGCTCGAGGCCCAAGAATTTCAGTTTGCTTTCTTTTGGTAATTCATGCGTGAATATTAACCCGGAGCCACACAATTTAAACACGTCTAGCATCTGAGAGACTTCACTGCAAGGGGGCCGCGCCGAGCGGCTGAGGACGAGGAAATCGTCGACATATCTGAAGGTCTTAACATTATCATCGTTCAAAATTGTCAAAGCAATGTTTTTTCCGCAGCTGCCTAGAAACATGTCACACAAAACAGGTGGAACACTGGATCCGATGCAAATGCCTTTTCTTTGCACATAAAGAGTCCCTTCGGAGCTCAAGAAAGCTATCAACATCGATGCCCGAAGAATCCGCCTTGCCCTGTTTCCCTTCGTCTATGTCCCTATATATTTTTTCGGCGCTTTTTGCTTGCTTCTCATTCGGCGTTACAGAGGGCTGTAAACGGCTTTCATTTTTTTTAATCATAAAATGCTTTTTAACATTATTCCTAAATCCACAACTTTTGTTCGTTCGACTCTCCGTCCGTCCGTCCGTCTGGCCGTCCATGCATTTCCCGCTAAATTTAGCGAGGAAAGTGATGTCAAGGCACCTATTGACGAATTCAGTTCCATCGCGAAATTTAGCGACGATTTCTATGTCACGTGAGCTGACGTCACGAGACCGAGAGACCAATTCAGTTTCCCTGCTAAATTTAGCGGGAAAATTGACGCCACATCACCTATGCACTAATTCGGTTTCTCCGCTAAACATTGTGGGAGAATAGACGTCGCGTAACCTTACGTCATGTGACCTAATCACCAATGTCGTTTCACCCCTAAATTTAACAGCAAAATTGACGTCACGTGGCCTCACGTCTCGTGACCTCCTGGGGATGTTTATAATCTGACGTAACGTCGACGAGCGCGCGCCCCCGATCGCGTTGGCCGACGCAGACTGCGAACGGGGATTTATGGCCCGTCGGCACGCGCAACGCGACGGAGCGCAACGTAGCCCAGACCCTGTCGGCGCAGGTTACGACGGAATCGAGCATGTTCTATTCGTGCCGTCCACGAGCCCAGACCGACGACGGTGACTATCCCACAAGCCCACGTGAGAGCGCCACATCCCGGAACTGTGCGCAGTCGGGAGCATCGGAGTGTGCCAGACGCTCATTTCTGCGACCTGAACCTGCCGCTCTTGCCGTGTGTCGTTTGCTGTCTACATGTGCTGTGTCGGTGTGCATATTGGACGTTTGTGAGCTCGACTTGGCGAGCGTGCGCGTGGACATGGGCTGCACCGAGGATGTGCCATCCCCGTTAGGACTGTCGGCCTAACGAGCCTCGGGCCTTTAGGCCTAACGAGGCCAGTGTTAGTGGGGTGCCAGCGAAATCTGGAAGCACGATGACGCTCCAAAGTTTGTGCTATTAAGAATTAAGGGTGACTTACTCTATGAAATATATATGGTCATGTGCTAGTCGTATGCACCACAGCCGTTCCCGATCGAAACAAAAAGCGCCGTCGAAGGTACGGGAATGGTGGACCCAGAGAAACATTTCAACTAGTTAGCCGGCCAGACATTTTCAGCTAAGGTTTCTCAGCTAGATAAACGAGAGTAGCGGTACGCGATGAAATTGTATCTAAATCCTTAATTGTTTCTATAGGTTCTCTCAATTCCGCTGCAATTTTGAACGCGTACATTGCGTAATTTAGGCATCGGACGCTTTCTTCTGTGTGAGTTACTTGAGTCAGGGTGAAAGTCTACTATGATGATAACAAAATGGCCATCTTTCAGAGAGAGGTCGCCTTAGAATATAGAGAGCTTCGATTTCATCGAAGCATTCCGGAGGAATCACTGCAGTCGCTTCGCACGACTCCGTCGAACCTGCCAACCATGCTAGCTTCAACTTATCGCGATATCGTATTTTTTGCTTTCTTTTTATTGCTTTTCTGCCAACATTTGTGTTACATTTTTGAGAAATTAAATGATGGTTTTTACTTGTCATCTACCATCATTCGCTTGTTTTCAAACAGCTAACCACTGCCCCGAATCGGTGATTTAAAGCGTGACTACACGACGATGACGAATTATACTGACTAAGTACATGAGTGGTACCTACCAGGAAGCATAAATACAGTATAGGGAAAATGCAGTGGCCATCAGAGAAGAGCATGCACAAAGTGGAGGCAGCACGTCGGGCGCGCTGGATTACGCTGCTCTGTAAACACGGTCGTTCGGGCGCTTCCCGGCGCGGCATGACGTGGCGCAGTCGTTGCCGAACGTCGGTTTGCGTCGGCGCGCGTTACGTTTGTCGGCGTTGGAGTGTGAACAGGCTTTACATTTTGCTGGGTAGGTTAGACTGGACATTTGTGGCGCAAAAGCATCTAAGCTACAATGCGCGAGGTACATACACTATTGCCGAAAAGTTTTTGATGTTAATACCAGGGCGTCGAACCGAACCCGAACCCGAACCGAAAACCGGATCAAAACCGTTATTTTTGACCGAACCGGTACAAAACCGAAACCGAAATCGAACGCTTCATATTGAACCCGAACCGGAACGAAACCATAATCTGATGTTGCGGTTACCGGTTCAATGAAAGCGGTTCAGGGCCAATTGTGTCAATAATTAGTCTTAATGGGAAAAGTTGCGGGCGTATTTCTTCCTTTTGTTGTCAAGACTGATCCTACATACTGTCAGATATTATACATTTCGTATTTATTCCATATGCAATAAAAAATACATCATAATTAAAAGCAGAGACACAAAAAGACCGCGTGGTCAGCGAGCTCGCTCAGTTCCCGCCTCTACTTAGGCATCTGGAGAGCTTCAACTTTACTTTGTTTCTTGGATTGACCCTGGCTGCGCGGTAGCGACGGCGGGGATTTCAAAGCATTGCTTGGGCTTGGCCGCTTGGCTACGAAATGTCCAAGTGTCGGAGCGGATTGCGCCACTCTAGGCACGGAGGCCTACGCGTCCGCAAATGTTTGACTTCAAGATAGACCGCAGTTCCAGTCGATGAGCCATTTAGCCAATCGAGCACCAAGAACGCACCACGTGACCTTCCGCTTGATTGCACCGACACGTTGAAGAAAGGCGGGACAAGTACCGCGCTGCATCGGCAGTATAGTTTGTAGGGCTGCCTGTGGTCCACTTCAATGAAAAACAATATTTTCTTCAACGTGTTCAGGCACGCGTTCGTGCAATCACTACTGCGTGATGCACGTTCAGAAACCCCGGCTTGCGGTTGTACTGCACTGGCTAAATTTATCATCTACAGCTAAGACACCGATCACCCGTTGAGGCGTATCTCCATCAAGGCTGTATAAACATACAAAGCAAGCCAATTTTTTTATTATGCTTCTAATAGCCTCGCCACATTAATTGTGTCTTGTTCGCACTTCACTGAACAGGGTTTTTAGATCTTCCTGAAGGGGGCGTAGTTTTGGGCTGGGTCTATTGCAAGTATCTCGTGCTCAGAAAACGCTGCTGGAAGTGCTCGGTCAATATTCAAAGGTCGAGCTAGAAACCGGTTCGAACCGGTCCGCACTTAGTAAAACCGGTAACCGGAGTGATATTATGTGCGCTACCCTAAGCCGGAACCGAACCGGAACAAAATACAATGCCACTGAACCCGAACCCGAACCGAACCGAAATGATGACCGATTCGACACCCGGGTTAATACACGTGCTCTAGTAGCAGATGATAGGACATAACTTTGAACATGAGGTATGAACATGAATTCAAAGGCGTAAAATAAAATCGCAGTCGGTGTAGAAGGCCGATTGCTTTCAGTAAATTAAAACACAAGAGTGTGGAATAAGAGATTCGTCGCCAAGTAAAATCCTTAAGATATAATGGGGTTTGTTCCTTGTATAGTTGCAAAAAATGTTTTCGGCGTTCTGGGACATACGCGCTGCATTTAAGTAAGGTATAAAATATTTATAGGTGGCTATCGCAATGCTCACAATCCGGGCATATTCACCTCGCAAAAGATGATCATACCTTAGTCGCGTATGGTCAATCATTAGGGGTAAAGTACCACCTCGTAGAAACATTCGCAATGCCGGGCGCTCTCCCATTCTTAGAGCAAGTGCTTCACCGAATGCTACTTGTTATTTACTTCGCGATCCCACTGATGTTGCCATTTGTGTATCATGAAACGTA
Source organism: Ixodes ricinus (assembly GCA_037355805.1). Taxonomy (NCBI): domain Eukaryota; kingdom Metazoa; phylum Arthropoda; class Arachnida; order Ixodida; family Ixodidae; genus Ixodes; species Ixodes ricinus. The sequence goes on from JAZHYW010002839.1 coordinate 19,956, forward strand.
TCAGCGTCTTGCAATTACCGTTTGGGGGATTTCTATTGCGTTCACCCAGTGTGTGATAAAAACGCGAGCAGCCTGATGTGCCTCCTCATTGCCTGGGAAGCCAGCGTGACTTGGTACCCAGTAGAAAATATTTTCATACCAATTTTGATGACTGAAATGATCTTATATTCCAGTTAAGCAATCGAAGTGTTTACGGCTAAATTCGGCAAAAGTAGTCTTTTTATTCGCTTGCAGAGTCTGTGTACACTACGAAGCGATGAAGACTTTTCTTAGCTGTATATTCCCCAGCAAGTAATAAATCATGCAACTCGCTGTTCAAATTGTGGCAAAAACCTTGGCGAAAAGATGGGGGAGACATGGCGAAAATGTGGACCAACCATCGCACAAACGCCAAAATAATCATTTTTAGTACCCGCTGTGTGAATGTTGAAGTGGTGCTAGCACTGGCTTTGAATTTTATAAAATTCTTTCCTCATCACTTCATCCGAGCTTCTTTTTTTTTCTGTGTTTCGTCAAAGTGAAGCTACAATAAACAAGGGAATATTTTCAAGGGGCTGCAGAGCTTATGTGCTTTCTCACAGGGGGATTTGTGTCAAGGTCAAAGCAATCTGATGCCTTAGTATACCTCAAAACAAAGGGAGGGAAATACTTAGTTTATTTTGGAAAGTGGTCTCAGGCTTGATCTTTTCAACCGATTCTAGAGCTGCATGGAAAGAAACTGATCTTACACAAATTGAATGCAGAAAACCCAAAGCGAAGCGTTTTTTTTAGAGAATATTCATTCGCCTTTTTATAAAGGCTGGTAATCGCAGAGGTGCGGAGAGACACCGTAACTAGCCGCAGCTGCTGATTATGAATGGGATCAAAGATACTAAATTATGAGGCTTTGGCTCAACCATTCACAAAAATGGCATAAACGAGTCGGGACCGACCTACCGAACGACAAATGCGCAGGTGGCAGAGTCGATCGAAAGCCCGAGATTGATGGGACAACACTTTGGGAATTCAGAGTGATTTGACACATTCTGACAAATTACTTAATGAACGACTAAACGTTAACTTTCATTATAAGAGAAGACCTAAAAACTTGTAGTCTCCTTTCACCATGATAAAAAGTCCATAGATGGTTAAGGAGGGTTGTTGATGAATTACATGCCGAAGTGACAAGACCAGACAGACCGTCTTTTTTTTATAAAACGTAAAACCATTTCTATTTGCCCAGCTTGTCTAATCATTGATTGCCACTTCAACCATTCTCTCATAGATGGAAATATTGAATGATGATACTGAAACCTGGAGGTCATCAACACGAATAAAATATTGAACTGAAGACGGTATTACAGGGTCAATGGAGTTAATTGTTATAATAAAAAGAGTTACGCTAAGTACATTCCTCTGGAAAACACCATTCTCATTCAAAAAAGCTTAAGAAAACATAGTACCCAGCTTAACACGAAATTAACAAAACTCTAGATAGTTTTCAATTGCGGCGAGCATGCACCGACTAATCACAATGTCGATTACATTCTGAAGTATTCCAAATCCCAGAAGGTAACTTCAGAGCAGGCGCCCGAGCGTTGTAAGACCACAGCGAAACCTCCAGACAGATGGCTTGAATACTGACGACCCTTGCGAAACAGCTCGAAATACTTCAAGATTTTCGAGTGGTTTTCATTTAAAAGAGAATCTTCCAAACAGAAGGCAATGGGACTGTCGTCCTGTTGCAGGTTAGTAACATGAACATAGTTTGCAAGGCCTCCACGGTTCGGTTGGAGAAGTGATGGCATTAATATCAGAAGCTAATTCAGATATACAAAATGCAGTCAATTAATCCAGTCCACAAATTAAATTTCTAGAAAAAACTACTTTAGTGGAGTTACTGGCGTTTTTTACAGAGATTTGGGAGTCTCCCTTTCCATATCGTCCTTGCCGGAAGAATGAGCGGAAGGGGCAGTGGCCTCGTCCCTTACCTCCACCTCTTGAGACAAGGCTTGTCGTGTAGGTCTGGACAGAGTCGAGGCACGGTGCGGAGCTCCCTGGCCACTCGAAAAGCAGCAGTGGAGGTGCTGGACCATGCGTCGCGCAACTCCGTCCGTCACTACCCTCAGCTGTAGAAGAAGCGGCGCAATGCCACCCCTTGGACGAGGCCTTTTCAAGTGAGTTGGGACAAGACTCTCGCTCCTTCTCTCTGGGGAGACCTCGGAGTGGTGACAACTGGTGCACTCCCTCCGGAAGCCGGAGAAAACCACTGCCACTGCTGGGTGGTAGGAGACTGAAGAGCCACTGCCAGGACCTCAGGTGAGGCCTGAGTTGCCTTCGATTCTGTTCGCGGAGCTGGTCCATTCCGCACCGTCTTGGCAGACGAGCCATTTGACAAAAAGAAAAATTCTTGTTTCGCCTCCTGGTAACCAATGTTGTTTTTGAAGTTTGAGGGTTACGATTTCTTTTTCTTGCTTTCACTGCGGACATTTCCTGGCATAAGCTGCATAGATTTCTTGCAAGTTGACAAATTTAAAGTGCCTTCACAAATGTTGGTTACATGATCAGTGCCAACACACCTCGCGCAGGTCTCACGGCCACGACAGTTTCGCGAAGCGTTGGCATCGGACACATCTTTGTGGGTTTGGTATAAATGGCCGTCTTTGCAAATGAGATAACCAGCTTTAACGGTGGCAGGAAGTGTATGCAGCTCAAAGGTGTGGATTAAATGCTTAATTGGTTGCTTCTGCCAGTCTCTATAGATATTGATCCGCATGACGGCCAACACAGCCTTTTTTGTAGTCAAGCCAAGATTTCATTTTCAGTTCAATTTATGAGATTAGCCTCAGAGATATGACCTCGAACAGTATTCAGCGTTCGATGTGGGCTGACTTTTATCTGGTGTTCGTCCAGACATGTCTGTTATAGAAGCGTTCAGCTCGAACTTTTGTTTCGACCTCGACAAGAAGATTAACATAAAGATTTTGTTTATCCTTGAAAGCATTGCCAGTATCAAATATAAAGGTACTTTTTACGCTAGGAATGGCGAGAGCACAGCCAGTGGCTTTTCTTTATCTTGGGCTTGGAGCACATGCCTTTGAAAAAAAAAGTACGAAGCAACCCCTTTTATGGGAGTGCACCATTTTTGTTTAAGAAGAGGGAAGAGCAATAAAAAGGCTAATGTTTTCGGAATCTGTGGCACACCACCCCCACGAGCCCAACTAGGGGATTGATAATTTGTCATAACAAGAGTGGTTTGGCTGGCACAGTTGAGCTCCCAGTGCTACCAAGAAACCCTAACCAAGTCTGGGGTCTAGAAAGAGATCTGTCATCACCGAGGGTTAGCCCTTGCCGCCAAACGAGGTGAAATAAGATGTTTGAGGTGAAGAAAGGCGACTGACTTAATCATCCTTGTCGGCCAAGCTAGGACTCCCGTCAGCGAGAAGCTTGGGCCGAAGCGGTATATTGCCTCGTCCGGGGGCCCGGAAGGGTCCAAAAAACATACCCCATGCTCATTTCAGCCCCCAGAATCCCCTTTTCCTAGGACACGGGTACAGCCACGCAAAACCAAGCATGGATGGGTGGACCCACATGGCACTGGGTTCGTAGTGACGCCGCACACGAAGCCCCCACTAAAGCGGGTGCCCTCTGCGTGTGTATGTGGGAGCTCATGTGATTGGTGTCCGTGGTGACGCCACTCATCAAGTACCTGACACCTAAGTTGCACGCGGCCCCTGCGACGTTTATACACGTTGGTATTTTTTATTTGCAGCACATATAAAAATAAGCAAACTATTTTAGTTTTGCGCCTGCTGCACGAGTGATAAATTGGGTGCACACCCGTGTTTCCCATGTACTTCGTCTTTTTATAATTGACTTATTTAAGGGTTTTTCATTATGCTGAAAAAGTTATTGCAACAAGTATATGTTTATTTATAATAATTTAAACAATAAAATAACAAATTTGAGTTAATTACTCAACACACTGTGGCGGTTAATCGCTCCTCTAATTGCCGCCAAACTGGAAAAACACCCAGCGAAGACAACATTCAGCAACAGTTGGCACAATGTTTTTTTGTTTTTTTAAATATGTATAGAATAAAACATATCACCCGGTACACCCGGTATATATATTGTTAGGATGATGCTGTCGGCAGTATAGTGGACATGGCAGGTGGTGACAGAGGGAAGATAAAATTATTTATGAATGCTGAGCCGGCCCGTGTGGCCTGGTGTGAGATGGTCGTACGCGCAACAGCCGTGTCGTCGTCTTCATCTTCCCAACGGTACTCCCTCCGATGAAAACGGCCGACCCGGCCGGTGAATGAGAAGACAGAGCACAGTCACAATGAGACACACAGAAGAAAAAGGACAACTGCCGACAACGGAGGTTCGATGAAGTTTGGAACGTCTTTGGAGTTCAGCCTCTAATCCGCAGCCTCGCAAATCTTTGCACCACCCACAGCAGCACGATGGCACTTTAATGGCTGGGGGACTCACGTCAAGAAGCGTCGGAACGTCGGGGGCTGGGACAAGGGGCAGGGAATGGTTGTTCGGTTTTGTCTTATTCGGCTTGTCTTGTCGTCTGTGCGGGGGATGGGCGACGTAGCCTTGGGCTACTGATTGGTCTGCTGCAGCGGATGACTTCCACAACGAGGCGATGACTGGGTGATAATGGCGACGATACTCAATGCAGCGGATGACCATGGCTCCGCACCTCTACAACTGTTAGGGTGATGCCGTCGGCAGCATAGAGGACAGACACGTCAGGTGATGACAGAGGGAATATATAATGTCTGGAGGCCGAGCTGGCCCATGGGGCCTGGCGCGAGATTGTCGCGCGCGCCGCTGTCCCGTCGTCGTCTTAATCTTCCGAACAATATATATATATATATATATATATATATATATATATATATATATGCCATATTTCTGGCTATTTGTTTAGAAAATAAAACTCCGTATCTGTCAGGTCCATTGATGGGGCACAAACGCACTTGCTTTTCCTTTGCATTTCGATACATAATGCAAGGTAAAATTTCAAGGCAGTTTTCTCTGCGTATCTTCCGAGAATTGTTGTCTGTGCTAATCGTGAATCACGTGGGCACCTATCCCAGTTATATATATATATATATATATATATATATATATATATATATATATATATACAGACTCCACGTCGCCTATACTATGGAACACTCCATATAGTCTTCTAGGCAAATTAAAATGATCACTTCTGAAGTAGTCCATTGCACGCCTGTGTAGGACTTTAAAGGTAGCGGTCGCTGCCAATTTTTTTATTAATTTATTAAGGTTTGTTGGGTCCACGAACACAAGTGGCAACGTCAATATTAGTATTTTAGAAACTAACCAGAACAATGGAGTCATTATTTTTGCAATTCTCACCACTGAGATTACAACCATTTTGAGGAGGGAACTGGACTTCGCCTTAAGTTTTCAAAAGGAGTTTGACTTATGGCCGCTAAATGTTAGCTTTATCTTAAATAGGTTAAATCGTAAGGACTGAAAATAAACAACGAGTTACCAACTATTTCTGGGTGTTCGTCTCAAACCTTTATCATCTTACTCTCGTTCACATCTGCTGGTCATTTTTCGTCATCTATTGATGTGATTGACAAAGTTGCCAGAAACGTTTTGTAGAAAAAACGTTGACGAGCTATAAACATGGCGTAGATGTTCACGCACATTCACGCATAGATTATTATGGCAGCCTTTTCGCCTTTCGCTTTTCACAAAAAAATGTTATAGCGATTCATGTGACGGTAAAAGTACATTAAGGAGGCCACATTGAGAGGGCTCTGGTTGTTTGTGATGAAGCTTTAGAAAACGATTCTGATAGTTTTGTGATTTCCAGTGATGAGGGGAAAATTATGGACGTTGCAATTTGTCCCTTCACAGATGCGGGACCATTTTTTTAAATTCTTAGTTGTACAGTCCAAGATACTACACTTCCAGATTCTTTTCTATGTTGATTCTTTAATAAATTTTGTTTAACCGATACGTTATTGAATTGTTTTGGCATAAAATAATTCTGACCCGAGAAGCCAACAAGGCGAAGTCGCATGATACCAAAATGATAAATATACCTAATTTTAAGTAGAAAAACAAATTTATTAACGGGTAAGCATGCCCATCTCCGCATTTTCACAAAATGGCTTTTATTATCGATACAGAACACTACACATGCGAGCCTAGAATGAAAAAAAAAAACGCTTGAAATATAAAAAGTTGAATGTTTGTTCAGCTCAAGGTAAAGTTATTTCAACAATAAAAACGAGCGTGTTGGTAAAAATACTTAAACAACCGGAAACAATAAACATGAAGACGGGACGAAAACTGGCGCATACAACTCTTTCAACTCTGAACCACATTTATTTCGGCTGCGTTCAAACGACGGCCTTCCAGCAGGTTAAGGGAGGAGGAGGGGAAAAACGGGTTACTCGCGACTAGACTTGGGAAGTGATCCGTTACAAGTAACGGATTACTTTTAATCCGTTACTTTTTCAAGTAATTTTGTAATTGCCACGTTACTTTTTTAAAAGTAATTTGTAATGTAATTTTGTTACAAAATATTGGTAATGGATCATTTCGATTCCTTGTTACTTTTTTAAAAAAAATATGAGCATTCTACAAAAACTGGAGCAATATGATTACGAAATTCAGCAGCACAATTATAGTAAGTTCAACAAAATAGAAAACACGAAGAGGATAATAACCGAAAGAATAACACGATTTCTTGTATGAACGGTCACTAGAACAACTAAAAAACCATGCAAGCCATGTTCGACTAAGCGAAAAACGAAGATCAAAAGAAGGCAAAGTCGACTAGGCAATGTATTCTTGAACTTCTAGCGAAGGTAGACACTGCCACTGAGCATGCGCTTGTTTTGTCTGCAGAATTCCAGGGATCATCTCCGGTCGCCGTAAAGCTGGGGGATGGCGGGTGCAGTTGCAGCTTTCGCTGCCTTGTCAGCTCACAGGTGAACGGAGTGCACCTACTTTCTTTCTCTCAAATACAATATCTTGTATTATAAAGACTCGGCTTCGTCAGGAGATGGCCTCCTGACGAAGCCAAGTCTCTCGGCAAAACTGTTGATTAAACTTCTGCTGTTTGTTGTTTCTCACCATGAGTTTTTCATTTCGTAATATATACGCCCTCGACCCTTTCACTCCTATGCCACCATGCCCACTATATCACGCGCGCGTCATCGCCTGATGTTTCACCGCCGCTCGTGTTTCGTGGGGGAGACTGGCCAGGGTGTGCGGGGCACTTGGACGGGTAGTCGGGTGCATGTGATCGGCGGGGGCCTTACTCGACCTGCGGACCGGCCAGTAGCAGGACGACTACGGGCGGACGGACGACGGAGAGTCACGACTTATGAGAGTGGAGTGAGTCACACTTTACCGTTTATAAAATGGCAATCTGTGTGTGACTTCTTGGGGAGCGAACAAAGCACGTTCCTATCGGGTGTCGATCAAGTATCGACCCATATTATAGATATCGAGAAATTTACGAAAATTTGAATCAGACATGTAGTGATTATTCGTGACAGCAAAGGCTTAGACATAACCCCAAAACATTACTTCAACAATAGATATTAAAACTAGGTATGAGTTCCTGAAAAAAAAAGAATTGAACAGCAAGGCAACGCAAAGTTTGGGCCGTGATAAAATCTAGAAGCACAAAGAAGTGTCTAAGTAGCAGCTATAGAGTTATGAAGTATGAGAAAGAGCTACTACGGTTGTGGACAATAGAGGAAGTAGGCTAAAAAGTTCAAAGAAGTCGCCATTGTGCCGTCAGCAGGAAAACGAGTGCGCGACCCGAACTAGCGACACGCGCGAGACGCATCTATCATTTTTCTTGGTGATCGATAGCAGACCAAGAAGCCGAGAGCCCATTTCTTGACGCGCGTCTTACCTTCGAAGAAACCAATCGGAAGAGGAACGCTCGAAAACAAAAATAGAGATATTTCTGCACACAACTACGGAATCCTCGAGGCGCCGACAAAAATTATCTACCTTGGTGCACTACTGTCAGCACAAAACGCACGTGCGTGAGGCAGCATTATATAAAGCAAAGCGCCGAGGATATCTATGAGGTGCTACCGGCCCCATCATGCCCTTCACTCTCATTCCGAAATTGCTCACGCCCCCTATGTGGGTCAAACTGATAAAATAAATAAAGATCCCCTTCCGTTGATTCCAACTTTCCCCGGTCCTTCTGCATGCAGTACCCACTCAATGCTTGCCTTTCAGTAGTAATGATTTCATTTTATTTTATCCTATTCTCCAAACCCCGCCCCCCCCCCCAAAAAAAAAATACTCGTTGAAAAAAAAAAAAACTGACGTTGCCTTTTTTTGACGAGTATTTTTCAGGATTGTTTTACTTAACTCATGTTGCGGGTGTATCGCTGCGTCTTTTCTACAGTTCGTTTTAAGGGCTTCGTGCATACCAGCGCGAGTTTGGTAAGGTTGTGCGTACGTACCTTTGGCATTGGGCGTCATCCTGATTAATTTGGCAGCATGCATAATGCGCGCTTACTCGGTCGTCCCTGTTGGAGCCTGCCTCTCAGCAAGCGACCGCATTAAGTCGGAGCACAAGAAACAAGAACGACAGAGGCTGATCATACATCACGTTCTTGCGAAAGACAGCGCGCTCCAAATTCTGTCGAGGTCCATGAGCTCCTAGTTTTTGAAATTCAAATTCCGGCTCTTTTTAAGGAGCGACACTTTGTGCTCTTGTATCTCGAATCGAGCGACGCCCCGAAATGAAGCGAGTCCAATAGGCACAAAATGTCATAAATTTATATTGCGACATTGAAAAATATCATATGTCAGACGCTGTGTCCTAAGGTGGGCGCTCATCAATAATGCCTACAAACCGTCGTATCGAAGAAACGTATATATGCCGAGTAAGACGCTAGCAATCTACTCCGGAAATAATTTAACATTTGCTACACATATTAATAACCACTTGTATTTTTGAACACAAAGATAAATATCGAAACGTGGTTATCTGTGCGGCAATCGCACCATATGATTTTGAGCAGAGTTTAAACTTCACAACATAAAGACATTTTTCTGTACGTTGCTTGAATGTATGGCGTATAAAATATCCTATGAATATTTCATATTAGTTATAACTCAGCTCACGTCAACATCGCTAGAACAAAATGGTGCATAACTGAAACAATTTTATATCTTAGTAAACTATTCTTGAAACTGAATCTGGGGCGACATCTATGAGAACCCAATAAACCAGTTTACACTCTTCAGCATAGGGTCACTGAGCCGGGATTAAAATAGTTTATGCAACTTTGATGCAATGGCTTTTTTATGCCGGGTTCAAAGAATATACTACTATCTCACTTCAATTTAACAGAGTGTATACCTCAACTAGGGTTGTGAAATAAGATAATTACCCAAACAACTTATCTATCAGCACTTATTTATTGTTGTTTTTCTTAAGTAAATCAAAAGTAAACCCACGAGATTGCAGGGACATTATACGCCGCTGAAAAACTCGAGATTAACAATTGTGAGCGTTTCTACCTTTAATTAAATACACCATCAAGACAATGTTGATTTCTTTTAATGGTGCGTTTTGACTTTCCATAGACTTGGCATTATGCTGAATACATTTATGCACTTCTTTGAAGCTTATTATTTTGTATAAAATGAATAAACTTTATTGAAATCAACGTTCGGCTTTTCCACTTTAAAACATCCCTTCAAACGAAGGTGAGTCAACAGTCAACCGTCAACTTCGGTAGTATTTAGTGGTCATAAGCGTCGATGTCGTGGTGAGTTTTAGCGGCCCTTCGTTGTTTGAGAGTGTTGTATTGCGTTGCGACAGCGAGTAACCAACACATTAGAGCTTCATATGCCGCTTACCAAGCTGCCTTTTGAGTATACCTTTCGCCGAATTGCCCAAGCATTAGAACGAATGCCGGGAACGTAGGTACACGCACTCCGCGTGCTGGCGTTTTCAGCTCTAACTGTTCGAAAGTAAACATGTAAAACAATAAGCACATCGCACGCGCGTTCCCCGGATGCATTATTTTCGTTGTTTACTTCGAATCTTCTCTATTGGGAAGGCGAGTTCGTGCAGAGCGCGGTCTTACGTTCCCACAATTAGCTTTGATGCTTGCGTATTAGCGAATAGGCGTCGCTAGTTGCCAAGCTTTACACGCAGCACAGATGACCCGGCGACTCGCGGCCGTTTTTCGACACAACGCACTCCAACGAATTTTAACACAACTGTGCGCTTTGACTGTATTTTTGTCGACGTCGTTTCTTTCCAATTGCATTGCAAGCAACGCTATTGCATTTTAAATATAATAGCTCTCGATTGTTGTTGTTACGTACCAGGGAGACAAAACACCGTGAGAGGTTTAACGCGAACGCCATCTGCTTTACTAACCCAAGACATGACACAAATATAGCCCTGCTCGACGAGTCTCGGTGTAAAAGAACGAGGCTTGGGTTCGCGCATGTGTGTTTAGCTATGTCTTTGTTCTCGCATATTCGAGCACAACACTTCATCACACCATAGGAGCACAAAGGTCTCGTTAAACAAAAGGCTGAATGGATGTGCCGGAATCCACGGGGCGTGCTAGATGAGGTCTGACATAAGCTTTCTGGCGTGGACCCGCAGGAGTACCGGAAACTGCAGCGCGTCAGGCTAGAACAGTTTCTGCAGGTTCCGTCATGTCTGGAACCAAGAATCGCGCGATGGAACATATTAAACAGTGATGCATGCCTATTAATCATGATAGATAAAGGTGCCCTGAGGAAGTTTCTGGGATCGCCTGAATATGGCGATAACGCACACTGCTTCCTTTAAGCAGCCTATAAATCTAAAAAAACATTACGATCCGCGGAGAATTTCTTTATTAAAAAAGCAATCAAAGGCCGCAATTGTCTTCGGCGATGGGAGGATCATGGTGCCAGCAGACAGGACTGCATGTAACAAATTAAACAGCGATATTTCGTTGACACTGAAAACACTCTTATTAAAAAAATGTGTATGATTTTGTATATGATAAAAGCAAAAACATTGTAGTCGAAAAATGATATTTTTTGCGCAGAGGTAAAATATTACTGCAATAACCGTCTAAAAAAGTGGGCACCATGTTTCGGTTTTGCTTTTCGTAGTCTTCTGCGGAGGGTGAGTCCGGTCGTCAACTCACGAGAGCTCGAGCGCAGGCTTGGTAGATTGAATCGTAATCCGGGCTGTATGGGCAACGAGCCGCGCGCATTCGACATACTACTTCTCGGTTCCTGCGGTCGGATACGCGAGGATCTTCCGTTTGCTTAGGCTGATAGTGGTCCTGGTTTCGAGAACAGGCTCCTCCCATCGCCAGAGATTACTTCGCTGTGTTGCGATATGTGGTTGCTTTTTAACAGGAAAATAGGCCGCGTATCGTCATGATTTAAGGATTTCGCCATACTTAGGCAATCTCAGAAACATTATCAGGGCACCATAAAACACTGAGACCGGGAAGGAATATTGAAAATTCATTAAAAGAAACAGAAGAAAGGTTACTGGCAGGCGTCGTTTATGTTTTTTTTTTCTCAAGAAACAAAATAAAATAAATGGATGTTGCCTCATTAAAGGCTTTTCAAGTAAGCCCACGCCCAATATTCACGAGTGAAAAGCGCTTGGCTATTTGAGTCCACACGTCAAAAGACTGAAATAGTTTTAAAATTTACTGTATTAGACATTTCTGCCAAAATGTATGGTTTTTTGTTATTGAATAAAAAAAAAGCTAGTTTTTTATCAATTACTTTCAATATAATGCACATACAGGCGGACTTCGTTCACTTCGAGAAATCGCCCGAGAAGACTCAATCGTTTTCACGGATCACGTGACTCAAAAGCTGGTTTTTTTCGCAGTCTCGAGCATCGCTGTCAATGGTCACGGTGTAATTATTGCTGGATTCATTTTATTATTTTTGTGCGTCGCTCTAGTGACACTTCGGCCTAAAACCTCAGCATTACTTAGAAGACATCTGAGATATTTCTTATTTTACACTAAACACCCAAATCGTCTTTTTTTCCCTCGAAATGCTGTCCCCGTTCCTCGTGAGATTATGTTATTTTGAGGTACACAGCAATCAACCAGTAAAAATAATACAAAAATAATAATTTTTAAAGTTACTCAAGTTTTTAAGAGATTCCATTCCAAAAAAGAATTTGAGTTGGCGTTTCATATTATTTTACTTGCTACAACACTTAACATGTTGCCGGTATGAGCACAGTTCGGGGTGTTTTTAGAAAAAAAGTGTTTTAATATGTGCCTCAGTTCTACCGAAATGTATCCCCTATCAGTGTTTTACAAGTATTTTTATGTTTTCGGAATGTATTTCTCATGCCTACTGTCGTATCGTACTATGAATGTATTTTATAATCGGTATTTTTACTGTATTTGCAATGAGTTCTAGTATTTTTATGTCTAATTAGTTATAAGTCATCTCTGCCCAACCCCGACTTTTAAGAACATGCGTATGGGCAAATATATCAATGAGAATAGGCAGTATTGACATTTTATCAAAATCAGCGGGGTTTGGTTTCAATATATATTGACTAAACATTTCTGAATCAGAGTTATAATTATAATGAATAAACAATTCGCTTTATAGGGATGAAGTATTTTGACAAAATAAATAAAACATTGTAACTACTAGTTTCAGAGTCACATTGAGTGGCAGGGAGTATTAAAAGTGTAAAAAACAGAGACGAGAGAACAAATCATCATAGATCACGCAGACTTTCTATTGGTGGTTTTAGCAGTTCAGAATCTTTCTGAATCATTTTGCCGCTCAGAATATTTCTGCAGTCTAATGAACATGAAGTTTAGTATAACTTTTTTCGTCAAAATCCATCCTTTCTTTTTACCTGTAATACCTACAGTCGAATCCCGGACAAGACCGCACCATACAGAAGCTCATCGGACAAACCTCACCGGAAAAAAGCTCAACTATTTGGTCATAAACACCGTCAAAGGCTCACCAGAAGAAAATTTCATGCTGCTCGAAACACGAGCGCGGTAAACTTAGGTTCGTGCGTGCGACACTAAAATGCAACCATACATTAAATCTGACAGGCACCTGGTTTGTTGATTAGAGTGGATAAAAGTTTATTTAATGATTGGTTAAAAGCGAATGCAGTTCCACACTGCATTCAGAAGTCTTGTTAGGTCTCCGTGTACCTGGAACCCATTGCGAATTCTTTTCGACGGTTCTGCAGGCGGAGGGTGGTTTTTCACACCCGCTTCACTGGGGGCTCAACTCCCCAGGCTTGTATCAATGCCACGGCAATGAGCGCCTGAACTTGAGGTAGGCATTCTATCAGCCTCCAGACGCTTAGATGGGCGTGGCAGACAAGCCTCTTGGACCCGTTATTTCTTCCTTCGCAGGCGTTGTCGTACATATTTCATTGTTGCGGGGAAACTCAGGTGGTCGTCTTCGCGGAGTCAGGCAAATCGAAGAATTCGCTCTGTGTGCCCCAGCAGATGGAGCAGAAGAAACACGGAAGGGGCAGTTTATATATGTGCAATCAAAATAGTACAGCAGGTCGCCGATTTCACCGGTAGACGTTTTTTCTAATGTAGTTTAGTCGTTCCGGCACAAGCTGTGGTAGAAGAAGCGCAAGCTCATCTAACATCTCGCGCAGCTTTCTAAATATGTCGTCCGTCTTGTACTTGTACTCGCAACTCAATGGTTTGTATAGTAGTACAATCGTGCTGCAGTTTCCATTTGACATTGTCTTGAGATAATCTTTTATTTCAAATATATTTACGAAGCCCAATGACGGAAACAATTTTAATTTTTTAGCCATTCACTTCAAGTATTACTCTGAACCCCAAGAAAACATATGCATTAATAATGAAGATAAATAATGCCTAACCTTGCTTGTTTAGCTATTTTCTCAGCAAATTGTTCTTGGAGGCCCATCAGCATTCCAGTTGACTGAAGTGACAATGCGTACCTACCGTCACTTCAATATATATACTATATATATATATATATATATGAAACGTGATGGCGCCTACTTAGTCTGATCCAGCACATTTCCTTGGACAATGATTGGATGTTTTTTGTTGGCTTACTTTTTCGCGTGCTTTAGCAGAGGTGGAAACAGCAGCGTGCCAAAAATGGTGCAATGTCCATCGCGTCCGCACTTTAGGCGAACCCGTGTTTTGCCCGTGTATCCAAAAAACAAAAAAAGGTGAGCTCTTTTTCTTGTCTGTGAAAAAACAGGTGAGCTTTTGTCCGTGAGCTTTTGTCCGGTGTGCTTCTGTCCGGTAAGCTTTTGTCGGGTGAGCTTTTGTACGGTTACCACTGCAGTTTTGTGCGCGTTAATGAAAAAACTAACCAGTTCACATATATTGGTAACCGAATTTGTCACTTCCTTCAGTATTATTGACAAAAAAGAGAGATGGAGAGAGCGAGAGACAGAGAAGCATAAATAAACAGCCACATGCTGGAGTAGTAGAAACCCCGCCCTAGTAAAAAAAAAAGTATATAAGATAACCTCGTGCTCTTAGTACGTTGTATACAAGCACGCGCTGGTGAACACCTACGAGATGGAATCGGTGTGTGTGTGTGTGTGGGAGGGGGGGGGAGACTTTTGGTCGTGGATAGATTCGGTCAGTGCAGAACACAGTTGTCTATGCCGCGGCAAACCTCGATCGTAACAATCAGTGTGCAGAAAATGAGGCACTATCGATAACTTGACAGTCATAACGTCGATGCGCGTGTTGACATGCTAACCCTTCTGGTGTCCTGGCATCTTTCCTTAGTTGTTTAGGGGAAAAACACTATCGAACGTTGCTGCAACATACACGAATGAAGTACGGCCGAACAGAACATTTTTACGTAAAGAAGCTCAACTAAATTATTTTAACATTTTTCCGAAAGTAAATAATTGATTGCGTGTAATAGATTACAGAAAAATAAAAATTATATTACAGCGAATGTTACCCCAGAAACAAAGTGAACGAGGCTCACTTTGTAGGGGAATATAGTTTTGGTCCGATTGTCTTTCACTTCGTACAAGGTGTAACAAAGCATTAGCAGCTGTTTGGGGCACAATAAAACACGTAATGATTGATTGAAGCGTTAAACGTTGCAGTAAAATGTAATTTATTACAAGTAACCAGTTACTTGTAACTCGTTTCGTACAAGTCTGGATAACGGACACCCAAAGCTAGTTGTACAAATTTAAAAAAAAATAATCGATTGTCTTATTGACGCACAAAGCTTTAAATCAAGCAAACATCATAAATTAAATAGTACACTTCAAATACGTTTATTTTAAGCACGATATCTGTCACCCATACGCCCACAAGAACGGTAGTCGTGTTTTTAGTGATTGGGTTTAGCCATGTATAACATAACCATTTATCGAGATATTTGGAGTTAAACTTAAACAGCCTATAGTGAAATTACGATAATTCTTTCTGAATGAAGGAATGATACTAAATACCTAGAGAAAAAATTAAATTTAACCTAAAAAAGGCATTTGGAAAATTTGGTTATCTGTTTTAATAATATAATCAACGTAACACTTCATTGGGGACGGATTAAATGTCTAAAACGAAGGGGTGCTAGAACTGAGGCATTTCTTTGTTTTTAGTGGTTTTTCATTAAACTATGGAGCTAGCAGTTGGGAATTTTACATTGTGCGGTTGTCATTTTTTGTTTTCGTTGTTGTTGCACATTGATAATTTGTAACAGGTAGGTAAATATAAACTTTATATTTTCGCATGCGGCATGTTTTTGAAAGCAATTTGAATTGGATATTTCTAAGGATGTAAAAACGTAACCTGTTTCAAACCAATATTTTGACCTCGAACATTTTAACAGGTTTTGAAGGGAATCTGATGAATCTTTTGACACATGAGAGAAAATAAAAATCGCCGCGAACCTCAGAATATTCATTATCTCCCTGAAGAAAAAAGCGAAAATAATGGAGTTTATTTATCGTAATTAGAATTCAGTCAGCTGTAGGAATAATAATCAGGCTCCTCCCATTGAACGCCCCAGAGGGATGTCTCTATACCGGTAATGTTTATGCACTAGCATATATCGCGGTGTAATAATACAAACCTATTTCAACCCATAATAGACTAAAAAAGCTTGACCTTGCACCCTCAGTATAAAAAAAATGATAAAATGTTGTAGATATATTTCATCATAAAGTTTGCATCCGGAATACAGATCCTCCCACAACCTCTGGAGAGTATTTCTTTAGGCATCCATCTTCTTTTCAATCTGTTTAGCAAAATCTGTTATTTAGCTAACTTTCAAATCTCGATCCAGAGTTGATATATACACGTGACACTGCATTACTTACTCCCTATACATTTCCACAAAGTGTACTCACTACAGCGTTTTAATTGTCGCATATGAACTAGATCGCACTTTAATGCGTCCAAAAAGCCGGAGATAAAACATTTCGGCAGATACTCTGAGCACAAATAACGGGTCAGCCGGTTTTATTTTAGGTCAAACGTAACCTCTATCCGTGTGTAGGTGAGAGCGGCAAAGTTTAAATGGCTATATTCTCGGCCCATTTTCCTCCAAGAACGAAACAACACCACTCTAAAAAGTCCACGCGTCTTCTTCCCTCAAAACACTCGAAGAGCCAATCTCTGCGATGTAGGAAATTAACTCAGCGAATGATGAGGCGGAACATCCGTTTAGACCTAAAAATGAAGTTTGGGCTGTGGTATTGCGCAATGCAATGTGTTATGCATGCTCTGCGTAATGCCAGAACGGAGACATAATTTTGCTGTCTAAACAGTTGTTCGTCCTCATCATTCGCTCAGCTGATTTAGTAGATCCCTGAGATTGGCTCTCCGAGTGTTTAGCGGGTAAGTAGACGCGCAGGCGTTTTTAAGAGAGTAGATCATTAGTTTTTTTTTTTTTCAACCTTAAGAAGAGTTTTTTTTTCCTTACAATCTTGCAAGGTTTAACCAAGGATCTTGTGTCAGTTGTGTGGGCAGAATCTAAGGGAGAGGAGTACACTAGAGCGTGTGGGGATTCAGAACGATGAGCTCTGATTGAATTGATTAGTGGGTGAAGGCAAAACGAGCGGTGTTTGTCTTCACTGCACTCGTCAAGCGTATTAGAACGTGGAACGCCAGCGTCCGGCGTACAAAGTCCGGCGTACAAGTCCGGCGTTCGCGTTCGAACGCCTTTAACGGGTGCAGTGGGGACAAAGGGCAGCTAGCTTTGCCTGTACCCTTTAGTCATTCCAGTCCAAAATTGGCGTTCTGTCTTCCCCGCGTGCTCTCGTTTCCTCCTCTCCCTCAGTGTGAGCCCGCATTGATCTCAGCATTTGCCATACCTTCCATTTACATCACATACATATATGCCTTCTAGACTAAACAGCGATGGGGCGCATATAATATAAATAAATAAAATGTACCTATATACCTATTAATTACACCGAAATTCGTAGAAACGAAACAAAATTAAGAAATATGCTCTAATATTTTTTATAAATAGTTTGTACTGAATGTCTTTAATAAAATGGAAAATATATAAGATATTGTTCGCATACATATGTATCCCTAAAAGCTAACGTGATAAGTGTTGTACCCTCCCCAGGAGAAGTACAGCTTCATCGTACTGACACGTACCGTGAACATGAAATATATTTTTATGTGCGAACGCCTGTGTTTTGTCCTGAGCAGCTAAATTCAGCGGGGTAACATACGCTGTGCCATTGCACCTTTGCGCAGGGGTAAGAGAAATTGGGAGGAGACGAATGACGTTCTTTTTTATATTCAAAACTTGCGATAGCCGGCAAACATACTGTACGTATAATTTCATCTTGTGGCACAGCGCAGCCTAAGTTATAACGCGAGCAAACAAGGGCACAAATACTAAAACCGAAAGCGAAGGAAATTCACTGCGCTTGTTTGGTTTAGCCGATCATAAGTTTACGTGCAGAGAATATTGTGAACGGAATGAACTTGCGCTTTAAATGAGTTTGACTAGTATCGTCATGATGTAGCGTCGACTGCACATTGTAGAAAGGCATTGAAAGAAAAAAAAACATATAAAAAAAGCCTAGATGAAACACATATTTACGAAATAATTTCAAACAAAACAAATTTTTACAACGATATTTACGCCGCGAGGCGCAATTTAGGTGGAAGTGGCAATGGCACTGGGCCCCTCCCACTAGCGAGAGGAGCGCAACTATCTACACTCCATTTCTCGACTCTCAATGGTTGTAGAGATGATTGACGTTTTGGAATGTTCACTGTAAAATTGTCTCTCCGTGCTGCGCTTCTCCTCTACCGCACACGGCTTCTGGTATTAGCGAGCTTTAGAATAAAGGGCCCCGGAGCTTTGGGCGTCCCAAACAGCCTGGGGCACCCAAAGCTGTGGGGCACCCTATTCTCGAAACTCGCTATTTGCGGTAAGTTTTTCCACACACCGGGTATCTCCTTGAGCTCGCCTATTTATGAGTGCGAGTCGTTTTTCGCGTCCACGTATCTGTTGAGTGGAAGCTCTCCTACTGCGACGACGTCTCCACTAAAATTACTGTCGGAACTATGAGCCTCTGGAATTGCTCTGCGAGTGCTTGTTTTCGTAGCGGGATTGGCGTAAACCTAGCGTACCACGTCGACTATGTTATTCAATCTGGCTAGATTTCTTCGTTTGCTTGTCTTTATGCCGAATAAATGTGTCGGTTCCCGCAAAAGTTGCACTGATAATTTGAGAATTGCTCAGCCTTCGCGAATGCGAACATGGTTTCAGTACTGAGAAGTAACCTACAGAGGTAAGGCTTTGCGAGCTTTTTGACTTCAAGAAATTGGGTATTCTCGCTCGTTTCAGGTTTGCCCAGGTATGATTTCGTCATTTTAATTCGGAAGGCCTGTAACTATCAAGTTTTAAGCAGTGCACCTGGCGTGCTAGATCAAAAATGTTAAGGTCGCGTTTTAATTGTGCCTCATGACGCTCACCCATTTGCTTGCGGACGCTATGCAAGAGGAAAAGAGGCTGAGACGACGGCATATTCTTTTAGTGCCTTTGGTCTCTTTTACTGCGCATCGACAGACGCTTGTCTTAGACCATGGCGTGTGAGTAATGCAAAGATAGAACGTGGTTCTTATGGTCGCGTCTTGCGAGCGTCGCAGACGGATTTAGACGGGGGTGGAATCGCAGGCAGACGAAACCGATGGCGGAAGCGGACGCATCGAACGTGGTAGTTGATTAGGTTCTTAAAGCAAAAAACACCGAAGGTTGCCGCGCGCTTGCCCGCACGCCTAGCAGACAGTGTCAGGCGGCAGACAAGACGCACCGGGCGTCGCGACAGAAAGATAATAGGCTCGCGAACGTGTTGAGCCAAGCAGCCAAGCCAATCTAGCAGTAATGTACGGTGCCGCCGTTCTATGGGCGGGGCCAAAACTTGGATGGTGATCTCCACCTAAATTAAGCATAGCGTCGTAAATATTGCTCTAAGCTGTTTATATTTTGTTGAAGTTTTTGTTTTTTGAAATACGTGTCTTATTTAAGACCTTTAAAAATATTTTACATTTTTTAATGTCCGTCACTGTATGTGGATCTGTTAAGCTGTTAAGTGTAGGGCGGTTTCACGTGGCGCGGGAGAAGTATTTGTTAAGTCGCTCAAGTTATCTTACGTCTTTATCGACTGCGCTTGCCAGAGTGGTCGGTATTATAAAATATGATCGTATGGTACTTAAATTTTATATATAGTAGAACTTATTCGCACTTAACACGTGCGAGCAATACAGAAGTTGACCCGCTGGCGGTCGATGGCCAAAAGAGATGCCTCCAGCGCTACTTCGAAAGAAACGAAACGGAGTCGGCCTTCGAATTCCTGCCCCTAATACGCCTTCGGTCGTACTACATACTGAGGTTTGTAGTCGCTAATGACGACGCTAATGACTAAGCGCATGTATACCATCTAATCGGAAGCGTGGCAGATGACGGTAGACATCATGATGATGGTGACATTTCAATGATGCTTTTCTTTTTCGCTTTATCTGTATCCGCCTTCTTTACATGACATCCCTTAACATATTTCGCTTTGATAAAAAAAAGATTACTTTTTAATTTGTTCTTAAGGTGATTCATTTAAAAGTGTATCCTTCATCATTGCGATTCCAATTAAAAGTTATTGATTTCCATTCAAAAATGAAAAGGAGGGAAAGAAAAAAGAACTTATTCCTTGTTTGACAAAGCCTCGGCATTTCCCAAAAGTGAGGGCAAGAGCAGAACAGAAAAAAATAAGGAGACAGTTTGACAAAACACAGACAAAGAAATATAAGAGCACATATTAACACAAAATAATTGGCATATCTTGTTTCTATTTAAGTATTTTCAACACTGACAGATAAATAACGTGCGCATAATAACAGACGTAAAATACAAGAAAATTATTTACCATACCATTCTCAGTAGTTGGAATTTGACAATTCCAACTACGGAAAATATGTTTTTAATTTGCAGCACGCAAGAACAATTCACACTCAAACACGCGTACCAATAAAATAAAATTACTCATTGAGCGCTGACTATCAACTCTGTGTTATGTTTCGTCTTCTCTCATACACCTTTGAACATCTACCAAACTTCGTTATATTTTTTTATAATTCTTTGCTAGGTAAAATAACTCTTTCATGAATTACGTTCAAGAAAATGTAACACATTTTTCTTGAATAATGTGAAAAAAATCACCACACTTAGTTATTTTTTCTTTTTGCAGCGAGGTAAAATAACTTTTTCTTGAATAACTTTAAAGAAATTTTATTTAAAGGAGCCATAAAAGGAATTTCCGAGTTTCGCGAAATACTACTTAGAATCACTTCCTTACGTTAAGAAATGAATAAAATTGCCTTAGTTTTTCTTTTCGAAGCAATGGCAGTCGCCAAAAAAATTAATGAAATATGAGCATCGGTCATCCCCTCAACTCGGAGCCCGAACAAGCGGTCACGTGGCCTGGTGCCTATCCTGTGTCGCGAACGTTAAATTAATTGTGCGTTAAAACTGTGTGTCTAAGAAAATAATTAAATTGTATTGTCCTTGCTTTTAGAAATATCTTCCGCTCAATATCCGAATGTTTAATTCAACTCCGCAGAAGTAATTCTATTGTAAACTAAGCCCATCTTCTGAGGTCGCACATGCGAAACACACGTTGTTTTCGGTGGCAACAGCAGAAGCTCTGACGTAACGTCATGCGAAGAAAGATCACGACAGTTCTTGACTGCTGTCGGAGTAAAACAAGCTCGTTCTAGAGAGAAACAAGATTTACGGTATTGAGGATAGCTCAGATATTCGACGATAATCTTGGTACGCCCCATCATCTATGTTGATCAAAACCGTAAATAAGTGAGCGCCTGCGACTCTGACGTTATTATTCCTGATGTGATGCCACGACACGACCAGCTATGCACGCGTGGAAAATTTGGTGTGCAGTTGCGTATTGATGTTCATAATTGATATATAAAAGAAAACACTGATATGCCTTGTGAGGGCTCATATATTACATCTTACTATATTTGAGCCCACTCAACGTGACTAGCGCAAAAACTTAGTAACTCCCGGATATCAGCGAACGATTTTTTTAATCATAGTCACGCGCTGCGGTTGTCAAAGTAGAAAACACGTGCTGAGCACAAGGCACTGTCATAGTTTGGCTATTCTTATCAGCGCAGTAGATGGAAACGAGCCACTACCCAAGTGTTCGCCGAGGCATTGAATGTTACGAGCCGAAGACGTGTGCTCACGGAGTTATCCTGTCCAATTCATGAACAGCACTCGACCGACGCCGGGCTGGTGGTTTCAGTCCTAAAATTTTGTCATCAAGCTTTGCGAAGCAAGACTAAAAGATAGTCCCCTTTTATCCTCGAAATTTCACCGCGACAAAGAAACTTCTGAATTAGTGGCAATCTGTTCGAGCATACATGGCCCAGACTGGGAGCAGTACGCCTCTGCAAAGTCAGGAACATTACAACCAACTATCGATCTATGAAACCTTTACCGTTATTGATGAAGTTATTTTACGTTGCAACAATAACAAAATACGAAAGTTTGGTAGGTGTAAAAAGGTGTAGAAGATGATTACGAAATGCAACATTGAGTTGACTGCCAGCGATGATTGAGTGATTCGATCATTTTTACTGGCGTGCGTGTTTGAGTAGGATTAGTTATTCTTTAGTGTAAACTAGAAGTATAAATAACGAACTCAACCAATCATCAATTTGAATAAGGATATCACTGAGTCGTCTTTACTCAACCTAAAGGGAACGCATTAAACACCCTTATTTTGAACATCTTGTTGTGTACCGATAGCGCTTGAAGCTACGTGCGCTTAGAAATTGTGGAAACGCCACTTTACCGTCACCTCACACTTGAACAGAGCACACGGAAGATTGAATTTACACTCCGGTCCCCCTCACGAACGTGATTCGGAAATTAATACGACGCAATGACCACGTTCAATCTGGCAAAGTTTTGGCGTCTTCCGGTCACGTCGGTGCTACCTTTTTGCTTCAATACCTGACAAGATGACGAACGATTCCAGCTTTTCTGGCACCATGACTGGACTGACGATAGTTGTCGCTTAGTGGAAAAGGCAGTTGTAATGATAACAGCTGCCCTTTTCGATTTGGAGCAAGTTTTTGTTGGGAGGTGTTGTGTTGTGTTCACAGGCCTGGCGGCAACACATGCAAGGTGTGCGTACGGTTTCCACACTGAACTATATACTCTCTTAAAGCTTTAGGACGTCAAAATAGGGAAATAGTATATAGGGGATTTTGCGGGAGGGAGGTGATGGGGTGTATCAACTGGAAAAAAATGGTAAGCCCATATATCGCGTTCGTTGCTTTTCAAGTGAAGCTTTAAAACGTTGCTGGTTACCTGCATTCCCGCGTGCATCGATGCATTATACAGTGGTGCTTTCATGAAACGGGAACAGCGCGAAAATAAACAAGGGAAGAGTAGATGGGGTAACGACAGACCTGGCGCTTTTGACGTCGTTACCCCTTCTACTCGTTCCTCGTTTATTTTCGCGCTGTTCCCGTTTCGTTATGTCTAGCCAACTCGCCCAACTTTATGCGTTGTGGTACTTTCATGTTGGTTCTCTTCCGTTGTTTCTATTGTTTCACCCGTGTACTAAACGAAGACGGTCGATAGGGCAGCAATGCGGTCGTGCGTTCTCGAAGCGAGATATTATTACCACACTGTTCTGTGACTATGAATGTTGCATTTTGCCACAATTTACAAAACGTACAGATACTTTACACCTAAGTGATTGAACCCTAGGTTCCAATGCTAACATCTATGTAATACAACAAACCATACCCATTTCTAACTTTCAAAAATATCTAAGATAAACTATGGGATCCTAAAACCATCAGTACTCCTCAAGACACTGTTTGTGACTGAGCTTTATTGTCACGGTAACGTGCATAAGTTAAGACAACTGAGATTACTAACACTAGTAAGAGAGGCACAAGCGCAAAGACCTCAGAAGTGGGGATTTTGCTTTCGCGAAAACACCGCAAATCTTAACGGAAAACTGCATGCAAACGTGCTCACGACTTATTCGTCCCCATGTTGAGATCCATCAAAGAACGGGGTTCAGAGCGGGTAATTGACGGTTGAGTCTCTGAAGTGAGAGTAGTCAAAATTCAACTGCGTCGTTCCGCATTCTCTTGGGCTCTGTTCTTTTGAGATTACTCTGTTCAGGTGACGGCTCGAGTTTTCTCCTGGTGAGATGGCTTTTTTTCCCTTTCCTGTGTTCGGAAGCTACTTGTGTAATTCCTTATTGTTTTGTTTTGGCATTTCAAGGCCTTTGACGGCCACATTTTTCTAAAGTTTAAATTTTTAAATGGATAAAGAACAGATTTTTTTCTAAAACTTCAACGCTTTAGATATTTTGTCGGTTTGGTATTGTACGATATCTCTGAATATGAACTCAGTAAAGGCTTTAGGACCACGATACTTACAAAATGTCGACCACGCTACAGTTTTGTAGGTGTCGTCATTTCAATTTAACCATTCAAAACGAAACACCGCATTATCAAATCTTTTCAGGTGGTTTCTGTCTGGTCTCAGGACGCCATCTTGTAATGGACCATTGTATTCATGATTATCCTACACTTTTATTTCAAGTGAGCATAGACCATTGGCCTTAATCACTACAAACAAATATTGATGTGTATAAAAACCGCTGTGCCAGATGAAGAATGCAGATATTAATTATTCGCGTATACGTAGTGTGTCTCAACTACACAAGTGTGCACTGCGTAAAACTACTAACTCGAGCAAGCGATCACCGGTTTCATTCGTTTTACTTCCCAAATAGACAGGCCGCCAAGCAGGACAACAATATTCGGCGATTCTAGGCGCTATATTGTTCGCGATATATGCCCAGTATCTCGCTCTTTCCATCACTCCGGATATCTGGCGAATATCGTTTCAAAACTGGGGCAGTACCGGGACAATATCAGTCCAGTACTGGCAGCGTTGTCTCAGCATACGCCGTATATCGCGCGTATATCAATCGAATGCTCACTGCATCGGCTGAGCATCCGCCATGTACTGCGTTTGTCCGTTCAGTATCGGCGAAACGCCAGTTTGCGCGCTTAATGGTTTATCATTGGGCGCCAACATTTTTGCACATTGCTTGGAAACTTAGAGTAGAGATTACAGCGCTCTGAGCTTGCGGCACATGACTCCGCACAATGCAAGCTCCAGGCATTAGATAATTAGAGTTCACTGCTACCGCCGAAGCTTGGACGCGCCCAAGTCGGGACGTGTTATTTAAATCGCCTCTGAGACGTGGTTATATAAAAACAATAGTAATTGTGCCGCAAAACCTTGTACATTAAAATTTCTTAAAAACATCACAGTCCTATCAACATGTATTAGTCTCCAATAAAACTACCCTCCAAAATATCTTTTTCTCGCTTTTTCTTAACGCCAAAACATGCTTTCGAAACAAATATTGGGTGGTTCTTTTTTTTGTAGTTGAAATAATTTGTAAATTTTCCTCTTTGACGATTTGCCAGGAAGGGTGAAGGGCTTCGTCACGCTGCAGTTGTTTCTCTGCCACTTTCGGCCGTTCGTGCTATGAAATTATATAATTTGATACTATGGGAATTAATCTGAAATGAAAGTTTTTTCCGCTGTTGGAACAACGTAAGAAGTTCCTAGATCATGTAAAGCAAAAACAATAGAGCACGTGGAAGTTACAGTGGGCAAAACAGCTCTATAAAGAAAATGAAAAAAAAACCGGCCTCTATTCTTCATGCTGTTCGGGCTGCTGCGGCCGAACTCTTTTTTCGGCCTGGTGGTTTGTCCTAACTTGGTGGCTGCTCCGATCTTCGCCCCGTCTTCACCCAACGTCGTCCCACATTTACACCTGGTGGTCATCGCAGCAAGTCCACCGACGTCATCAACATCGACGGAACCAGCAGCTATAAAGCAGACGACGGACCAACGACCTACCAGTGGGTACGCCACCTCTGTCAAGAAAATGCGACTAAACCCGTTTCTATTATTCAGGCAGGTTGGTTGCTCGTACTCTTTGCACAGAAGTGACGACCTTTACTTAGTTGTGCTGCAGTGTAGCACAACTGTTTTTTCGTGTTTTGTTAATACCGCTGCGTTGCTCTTGCAACTAAGCGGTGCCATTGAAAGTATCCCAGGTCCTTCAGTTGAAGAAATGTTTTCTCAAGTTTCTGCAAAACCAGTCCCAAATGGACGAAAAACTTGTGTCTATAAAATAAAATAAAAAAACGAGCAGACGAAACATTTACGGAAATTAGCCAGAAGTTAGGGAGCTTCGATGCTCAGTTGTCAGCCCTAGAAATGACAGTAAAATGTTTTATGACAATAAGAGAAGAATCGTATCAATGGAAAGTGTAATGGCTGATCTGCTTGACAGGATTGACGATCTCGAAACTATGGGTCGCCGAAAGAATCTTGTAATCTATGGCGTGCCTGAGACCGACAACAAGACAGGTGAATCCCTTCATAGCGCAATTGTAAATCGACTGTTTTATGATACGCTTGGTGTACCAGTTGTAACCACAAAAGAGTGCAACGCCTCGGGCGTCGAACGGATGGTAGAACTAGACCAATCATGGTTAAGTTTTTAAA
The DNA here is from genome assembly GCA_037355805.1 of Ixodes ricinus. Taxonomy (NCBI): domain Eukaryota; kingdom Metazoa; phylum Arthropoda; class Arachnida; order Ixodida; family Ixodidae; genus Ixodes; species Ixodes ricinus. The sequence goes on from JAZHYW010002839.1 coordinate 46,113, forward strand.
TTTTTCAGAGCAGATGACAGTTTTAAGAAACTGGCCCAAACTGAATGGATCGACCACATTTATTTCAAAAGATTTTCCGTACGTGTTCGAAAAATTCACAAACAGCTATGAGACAGCGCTATCTAAAATCATAAGAAAGGCGAGAAGGATGCTCTAATCTACACTAAGCTAAAATAAGTAACACACTCCAAATCTTGAATGCCGAAAACCACACACAAATACCCCTGATTCAGCCAAAATCATCGAAAAAATATGACAATGCAGGGGCAAAGCCTTTTATTCGTTTAGATCTTTAAATCTGAATCTGAAGAGCATAATGAATACAATAGCTCATATAGAACAGGCATTACTAACGCATAAACTGCACATTACTGTCATCACAGAAAACTATCTACATACTGAAGTATCTGATTGCGAGGTTATCTCCCCAGACTATAAAATATTACGAAAAGACAGACACACCCGTGGTTGGGGCGTAGCCACTGTTCTTACAAAAAATTTGCACTACACCCGAATGCCCGACAAAATTCAAATTTGTGGTTTTTACGTGCCAAACCAACGACGGGCACCTGGCAAGCCCCAGCCTCGGAGGACTGAGGATAAATTTCGACCACCTGGGGTTCTCTGGACGTGTAACCGAAAGCTTGGTTACACGGCGCCTTCTCCGCAATAAGCCTCCGTCATATTGCGGGCACCTCGGCCGGGATTCGAACCGCTACATGGGGATCCGTAGGTCGGCGCCCTTGCCTCGGAGCCACCGATGGTGTCCCAAATGTCCGGCATTGATGGCGTAAAGACTGCATGGGTTCGTGTGAATATTTTTTTCTATATCCCTGATTATCGACACTTTTTAGAGCGCAGCTCTTAGGCGCCCGTTTCCGGCTTGAGCGGCGTCGCCGTCGCCGTCGGCGTAACAGCGCGGTGCATCATGGGAAATATCCCATAATGCACCGCGCGGAAAGGAGAGGGGGAGGAGGGAGAGGAGGAAGGAGGAGGGGAGGAGGAGGAGGGAGGGAGGAGGAGGGGGAAGGAGGAAGGGGAAGGGGAGGAGGAAGGAGGAGGGGGAGGAGGAGGGGAGGGAGGAGGAAGGGGAAGGAGGAGGAGGAGGGGAGGGAGAAGGAAGGGGAGGATGAAGGAGGAGGGGAGGAGGAGGAAGAGGGGTGGGAGGAGGAGGAGGGGAGGAGAGGGGAGGAGGACGGGGAGAAGGAAGGGGAGGAACGAGGAGGGGGAGGGAGGAGGAGGAAGGGGAGGAGGAGGGAGGGAGGAGTATTTGGTAGGATGAGGAGTTGAGGAGGAGGGAGGAGGAGTTTACCCCTCCTCAGTACCCTTCCCTCCTCCTCCTCAAGAGCTGCGCTCTAGTTCGGCATAACAGGGAGTTGTAAACGGCTTTCATTTGTTTTTAGACCACCTTGAAGCGAACTTTTTTTTTAAATAAAAGACAATCTTTCAGTCAATGTACATGTAAACTCTAAAGTTATCATTGCTGGTGATTTTAATCTACCAGACACTGACGGGGAGAACTTTTGGTCTTCGTGCAAAATATTGCCAACACTGTTACAGCTATAATTTCGCCATAATCTCAATCAAATCGTACGCTCGCCCACAATACCTTCTTGAGAAAAAGACTCAATAGTCGATTTGATTTTCCTTACTCAGGACTTGCATGAAAGAATACAGTGCATTGAAGTAGTGGAAGGCATTTCGGACCATCATATAGTAATACTTAACTTTTCTTTAATCAATGCAACACGCAACATAGGAAGACCTAACGAATACTTGTACTTCACTAAATCTGATGACATTCCTATAATTGACTCAGTAAAGTTTTGTTTTAGCGATTTTCTTATTGCTTACAAAGTGCCTGAGTTCGGCGTTATTTTTTTCTTCTGTGACATCTTCAAAAATATCGATCGCGACTGGATCAACAAATTCGAACCAAAAAGAATAAAGATTGCGAAGAAAAATCCGTGGATTAAGAGCGAAATTATCCAAAAACGCCGTAGACTCTGTAGACTCCGTAAGCGATCGAAAGATGTAAGCCATGTGAAGCAGTTGAACCATGAGCTTCAGGAAAACTTTAGAGAGGCGAAACGTCGCTTCTTGAGTGCGACACTATCTTCTTTTTCCAGTTTTCGCTGGAAGATTATATCGCCCTCAAAGTCTAAGGTAAACAATTTGCATAGTAATAACGACATCGTGGACGACCCTAAGAGCCATGCTCATGCTCTTAATAACTACTTCACGTCGGTTTTCAGATTTGCCAACAATCCAGGGCAGGTCCTGGCGGCTATGACGGGAAACAGTAAACATAGAAGAAGTGCTTGGCCGGATATAACGATTTCTGAGAAGGGTATCCTGAGTTATCTCCAGAATATCGATGTTAAGATGGGAGCTGGGCCAGACAACATCACTAATGCCTTTCTCAAAATATACGCGGAATGGAAAATTATGTACTTGGCTTTGATATTCAGAAAATTTCTGGAGACACCCAAGGTACCTTCCAGATGGAAAGTCGCAAAGGTGATCCCAATTTTAAAATCTAGTGACTCAAAATCAGTTTCCAAATTTAGGCCTATTGTATTTGCTTAGTTCTAGCAGTAAGGTGTTGGACCATGTGGTGTTTAAACACATATCGACATATCTTGAACAAAGTAATTTTTTACTAATTTAAGCATAATTTTTGCCAAAAAAGTGTCTAGCATTACCCAACTAACAGAAACTGGGCACGAATTTGCATCTGTAATTAATGTAAGAGGGCAAACCGATAAAATTACATAGATTTTCGAAAGCGTTCGATCGCTTATGGCACGAAAGGTTACTGATAAAGCTGTCACTAGTTTGAGATAAACCTGCTATTGTGAAGAGGCTTGAAAGTTACTTTTATTTGAGACAGCAGTTTTTTCAATTTGACACCGCAATATCCAGTACCACACACATAAATTATGGCGTCCCACAGGGATCAGTCCTGGGGATTTTGTTGCTTTTAATATTGGTGAATGATATTGTTTGTGGAATTACAGTGAATATACGAATGTTTGCAGATGATTGTGTAATTTTTAGAGAGATCAAAAGTTCTGCGTACTGTGAAGTACTAAACTCCTCGTTAGAAAAGCTGTCTAGATGATGTGATGACTAGCGAATGTCACGAAATTTACCAAAAGCTTTATGTATGTAAATTACTTGAAGGAAGGAGCCTATCACGTTTAATTATTTAATTTGGAGCCGTAGCCTTGAGAGAGAAAGTTCATATAAATACCTGAGGTTGACAATAACTTATTATCTTAAATGGAATGTTCATATTAATCAAACCGCTAGCAAAGCAGTGCGTAAGCTGGGTTTCTTGCGTATGCAGATGAGACAGCCTCCTGTGATACAACACAACAACTGCATAAAACACTTGTTCGGCCAGTGCTAGAATATAGAACCGTCATTTGGGATCCACATTCCTTATCTTGCATTTCAGATCTTGAGAGAATTCGAAGACTAGCAGTGCGTTTTATGTGTAACATGTGCTACTCATATGTATCTTCAACCAAACTCTGTATTGACACAGGCCAGGAAACCCTACAAAAAATGAAAATAAACCGTCATTAATTTATTTTCCTTGTCGCCAATGACGAGCTCGGAATAGAGAAAGATGAATACGTAACCTTTTTTTCCCCAGGTCGACCATATTTACTTATAGCAAAACAATAAAGATTATAAATACAAAAACGATACATTTAAGTTATCCTTATTTCCTCGTACAATATTCGATTGGAACAGCCTACCACCTGACGTTGTAGTTGCAGTTGCAACTAGTAGTTCAGTTGCAAGTAGCGCTTTGTGTTGTTCGTTTCTTTTACTTGTCCGTATTTTTAGCGCTTTTACCCTCGCAAATATGGATCACCAACTAGCCCAAGTGCATCCCTTCGACGTTGTAAATGGTACATATTCAGATTATTATTTTTTGTTGTCGCAGCAAGTGCACCCTGCATGAAAGTGTTTTGATGTTTGACTCCTGCTATGATCTGGCAAGAGATTAACAGTATCAATAAAGAAGGAAGACAATGATATATCGATTGTTAAAACGTTCGACGCTTCACGAAAGTGTGTAGAAAGTAATTATATGCATAAAATCTTGCGCCGCGGATGTGTAATAGTTCTTGGCTTACGTGTCCAGCACTTTTAACCTGTTTTTAAGCTTGTGAATGTTCTTTTACTCCTATAAGCTTATACCGGGAGTTTATTTTAGAGCGCAGCTCTTAGGCTCCCGTTTCTGGGTTGAGCGGCGTCGCCGTCGGCGTAACCGCGCACGTTGCATTATGGGACGTCACAATTTTCCTCCTAAATTTAGCGGCGAAACTGAACTGGTCTTGAGGACATGTGACGTCAATAGGGAGTTTTCGTAGATCGTTTTCGCCGTCCCGCAACGCTCTTAGCAACCCCTACGATACCCGGAACTCTACAGCGAAGGCTATCGGCGCGCAGGCGCAGTAGCGGCTTCGTCGTTGCGGAAAATTTAGCGGAGGGGGAAACGCGGTCTACGAAAACTCCCTAATTATCCCCCTAAATTTAGCGGGAAACTTAACACGCTAAATTCAGAGAGGATATTTCCCCACTCAATTTAGCGGGAACATTTTCCCGCTAAATTAAGTGGGAAACTTAACCCGCTAAATTGAACGGGAAAATTTCCCCGCTAAATTTAGCGGGAAAGTTGTCCCGCTAAATTTAGTGGGCTACCTAAATCGGTAAACTTATAGGAAAACCTCATTCGCTAAATTTAGCGGGAAAACTTATGTGCTACATTTAGCAGGAAAATGACCCACTAAATTTGGCGGGGAAATAGAAGGGGAGGATGGGAAGGAGGAGGTGCATACCCTACCCTCCATACTCTCCCCTCCACCTCCTCAAAAGCTGCCGTCTAGTTTCGCAGTACAGAGATTTGTAAACTTCTCTCATTTTTCAATGGAAAACTATTTATTTAAACAAAGGGCTGACTTCTACGTGAACGCGGTCTTCAACATGTATTTCGTAAGCTCAGCGGATAATATACAAAAAGACAATCACAATCTTTTGTAGGATAATTAACTAAAATTCGTTAATGAACTTCATAATTTGTGGCCTTACAGCCGACGTTGCAATTGCAGTTTTGGAGGCTACAACCGTGGAAGGCTAAGTGAATTTACGTAAAAAAGTCACAGGCTTGGAGATATTCGCCGATAAAGTTTTCTTCGTTTCGGCTACGATTTGACAGATGTGTGTAGTGATACCATTTGCAATTAGTTTCCAGTCGATACGGTGCAAAGTTTTTCGGCGAACATTTCTAAGCCGGTGGCTTTCCTTTACCTTTCGTAAATTGATTTAGCCTTCCACGGTGGAAGTTTTTTACACTTGCACTAGCAACATGGCCTGTATAGCCACTAATTAAAGTTAATGATCAAATTTTAGTTAATTGCCTTATACAAACTGACGGTTATTTTCTGGTATAATCTCTCCCGTGAATCTTTCGCTGCTTGCTTAGATCAAGGAGATCTCCAAAATTATAACCGAAAATGAAGGCCATTTTCTTTCAATGTCACTTTCGAATCGGCCGGAAAATTATAAATACCGCGCCGTCATTGCCTGTTCAGAAACGACAATCACGGAAAAACGGTTTGCGTACCCGCAAGCAGCTTAGTTGCTTTGTTCATACTTGTACGTCGACTTTCGTTAAAGGGATACTGACAAAGTATTAATGCTCACCGAGGTTTTAGTTGTACGATGCATATGAAAGCCGAACTTTATAGAAAAGTAGTCGCGGCTCAACATTCTGTTTCTTTCCCCCGAAAACCACCGATTGAGAACTGGCAGGTTTGAGTCGTGCTCACCTCTTTCTCCCTGTGTCACGGGCTGTTTTCCATGGTTTAGACATAACCACCACTTTAATCAATGTCGTGGGTCATTGAAAGCACTCACTTAATATTAGATATAGAAAAAAATACGAAACTCATTTTTCGTGGCTTCCAAAAAGCTGCAAATACGTTCATCGAAGAAAAAAAGGTTGCACAGACAACCGGAAGCATGCTGTGCGTTCACTGCTTAATTCTCAACATGGCGTCGTGTCGTGTATCGCGGGTCTCGCTGGCTGGACGGCGATGGCAGCGGACGACGGACGTGGAACCTCTACTTCAGAACTGTCGTTCGTGGTATCGGCGAATCTGTCGTCCTTCGAAAGAGAAACTTTCAACCAATCAAAAAAATTGTCATTCATCCCGCACGACACGCCCGACCACCAAGCCGATTTGCACAAAGACATCGCGGAGCCATTGCCCCTTCTCGTGGTTGAAGACATTGCTCGTGCAAATGTCAAGCACGAAGTGTGTATTTCGACTTAAATATGCAGGCGTACGATTCCTTTACTAAGAGCGATTGTGGCCAATGCGTGGTGCTGCCCCATTTCGCGGTGGGAGTGCCTTTGGTGGAGGAGGGAAGTCGGCAGCAAACTCTCTGACCTACAGTAGACCCGCTTCATTACCACGAAAAGTTTCCCACGGTAGCTATGTGGAAAGATGTCCGCTTTACACGTAGCAGGCCCAGGTTCCGTCCCTAGTGTGAGCGTACCTTTTTTTTTTCATTTTGCGATATTTGCATTTTTTTAAAATTATCTTTGAAAAAAAAAAAGAATGTTGTGGACGATACGTCGCTGAACTAAATGGTATGGGTTTCCTTTTTGACACCTGGGAACTCAATGTAGACTCTTTCCACAAATTGCAAGGAGCATATGAATCGGGTGGCGTCTGCTTTCGGAGGTGTCAGTAACTGTTCTACAGGAATTGCAGTCAGCCATTTGTCCCGTTTCTGTTGATATTTCAGAAACTTGTGCAGAGTCTGCAGCACAATGCCACTTTCAGATGCGGAACATGTGAGGCAGCTCTTCACGCAACGAATTGGGTTGTTATTTTTTTTTGGAACCGATCACGGGAATTCACCACGGGCACTCACTACTCATTTACAACCCTTCAATGTAGAAAGCAATTCATCTTGAAGTACCGAACAGCGAACGGAACAAACAAAACTGCAAAGGAATCGCACGGCAAACGGTCCCTCCAACGCATTTCGTCTGCTGCGCGCGAAAAAAAAAAAGCGCACGGTTTGGTGTAGTTACGTGACTTTTGGCTCTCTCTCTGCCTCTATATTTCTCCGTCCTCCGTGCGGAGGTATCGTTTTCGGTCTAGAGCAGTTGCGTTTTTCGGCTTTATTAAAAATATACGTGACTCTGTAACAAAATAATAATTGGGTAGTCTTCCGACACCCTAATAAACCGCCTGGCAGAAAAAAAGGTTGCTCCAAAACTTAAAGGGAGTTTAAGTGTTGGCGCGACCTAAGATATTTTCCGCCGAATTCGTGAGTATCAAAATGATACCGGTATCCTTTTCAGGATAGGACGACATTTGAGAGTTTTCGTTGACCGCGCTCCCCATCCGCTAAGACCTTCACAGGGAAGAAGCAACTGCTGCTCCTGCGCGCGATGGCCTTAACTGTCGATTTCCGAATATCGTAGCAAGTTGCAGAGAACGTTGCCGGACGGTAAAAACGATCTCCGAGAACTTCCTAATATCAACAGTATCTGAATGGTACTTGTACGACGCGAACATCGGCACAATACTATGTGCTGCCAGGGTTATCATCAACGTTACACGTTTGATGAAAAGTACTCATGCTAGGCACTTGAGTAGGAAAGAAAGTTTGGTGCCCGCCCCTACCCGCTGTAAATAAAACGGCAAAAAACGCCGATATGCTGTTCGAGCTCACACTGTCGGGCACACTAGGTTTGCAATGGTTTGAAGCGTTTTCTTTGTGCGAGAAAATTAAAAAAAAAAAACACACAAGAATAATTGAATGAATGCTTATCTAGGTCCCTCTATGTAGAAACTCTCCATTCTGGATATTTCAAATTCGTAGAGCACAACAAAACTCTGGATTCCATTGTGTCCCCCTTCAATAGGATCAAAGGAGGAGGGAGGGCACTGTCGAGAGCACCATAAGAAGGAACCATGACGCGGCGATGTCCGTTTTCGGGAGCCATAAGTTAAGGAGGACGGCTCGCGGACTTCCGCATTCGGAGGCTCTTGCAAACGCCCGGTTATCTGTTCCCATGACAGTCGACCAACGATTTATGGGGATGCGGCTGAGAAACGTCACGGACCCGGTCGTCCACGTCGTGGTCGCGCGATAAATGATCGTGGAGGACGAGAAAGTCAGCGAGCTTGTAAGGAAAATTCCAGGCCCGGCCCCGTCCCATATTTTCGTTCGCTTATATTTTATTATATTTTGATATAATCTATTCCTTTTGTTTGTGGGGAATTCAAGCTCTCTGCCTTACTTCTTTCATGAGCCACGTTATAACAGGGTGGTTTCATTTGAAATCGAACACACCTGTCAGGGAGGGTCTTTTGATTTTTTTTTTAAATAAAGGTGATTGCCCCATTTTTGTAAATAACAAAACAACTTTTCAAATTTTTTTATGAAAAAATGTTTTCGTTTCACAAAAAGAAAAATTAAATGGAACAGGGTGAAATTTTGTTGTTTATTTTGTGAATTTTACACCCAGATCTGTAAGCTGCTACGTGTCGTTTTGTTTCGTCCTCTTGTGTGTTTCTTTTTTTTAAGTCAAGATACAAAACTCACAGTAATTTTTTCTGTGCTTGTATACCATGCCGACTAGTTTTTAGTTCAATGAAAAATACTTTAGTATTTTAATTACTCAGGTACAAAATGCCAAAATTCATCTCTTGACAATTCGGTGGTACATTCAGAGTCTTGTAAGTCATGAGTTATTATACTTGTCGCTTACCAAATACTGTGCGGGTCTAGTCCTATACATAGGCTATTTACGGGCCGAATTTTAGTTTATATTAGTTTAACGAAATATTTTATATAAAATTTGAAATATCGTTAAAATGAGATTTAGTGATATTTTAAACCCGCTTTGTCGAAACTCCCCCCCCCCGCATTTTTATTTGGTTATTTTTTTTTATTATTGCATTCGATCACATTAATTTTCAAATAACTTGATGCGATTTCGACCTATTTTTTTATATTTCTCTAGAAGTGATCAATATCGCACCCACATTCTCGAAACGGCCAAGCACAGTTTCCGCAGGTCCGTTTCGCTGCAAAGACTATACTGCTCATTTTTGTGTTAAAATGCAGCGGTAAATTTATTTTGATTGAGAACACTCGTGCTTGGATACTGTTATGTCCAAGAAGCCAGCCCAATGGCAGTTGGGAGCAGAGGACAAAAGACGACAAAGTGAAGATGTGGTTCGAGTAGTGCGTTTGTCGCCATGTTGGAGAGCCACACTCTAAAAAAATGGAGGAAAAAGGTAGCAACGGCGCATTTTCCTCCCTTCTACTGACGCGCCCCCAAGTGGACACAAGAAGAAGGAAGGAACGAGACGTTTTCCTCCTTCTCCAGACAGAAGAGAGAAAGCTTTCGCCCTCCCGACTCATCTTCTTTCGGTTTCGTTTTTCGAGCGCGTCGCGCACGTTGTTAAATAAATGTTGTTAAGTTGATTGAGGTTCAGCGGCAGCAAATGCCGCCAGTAATTTTGTCTTCTAGTCCAAACGTGCAGAACATTTAGGTTGCATTGACGTTTTTACCGCTAATTTTATCAAAGGAGCAAACGAAGCCGCTAGAAACAGCGAAGTTCCAGAGCAGTGCCAGCAGCGCTACGTACACTGGGGACGATGGCCGTCTCTGGATTGCGGGGCCCACACAGTAAAGTTTTCACACCCTTAAGGGTGTAAATGAGTTTGTCCCAGGGCTAACACCCTTAGGGTGTTCAGGCAAGCACCCTCCATAGTGGGTGCTTGCCCAGCACCCTTGGCAAAGGGTGCTTGGCATGGAATGGGCGCCCACTGTGGTGGCCCAGTGGATGCTGGGCCACCACAGCCAATCCAACGCCGGGAGAGTATCATGCGACGTTTTGGTTGTTCAATGTCACATGATGCTCTTTCGACGCTGGATTGGCTGGGATGGCTGGTAGATTCCGCCGCGCTCGGACGAAAGGTGAAATGAAGTACAAGCCCCAGTGAAAATTTTATAGGAATGTGTCCAATACACATTTCAGAACTTGTAAACTACAAAAATCATAAAAGGTATTGCATATCTTATATTATTGTTAAATGATTTACAGCTTATGTTTACTGAACACATTTACACTTTTTTCACTTAGGGGGATTGCAACTTCACCACATACGAGGCACGTGATAAAGACATATTGAGTCACACTGAACACAACTCACTTCATGAAGAAGTTTTACAAAAGAGCTCCTTGCAAGCCAGATCATAACCCCGAGGGCAACTGGGTACTGCTACGGCGGCCTCCTTTCTCGAACTCTAAAGGCTCTGTTATACTCCGACGTAACGCGCGCGCATGCGAACGCTGGCCGAAGTCGGCTACGTCACGTCAGTCACGCCGCGCGCGTCCAAAATTCGCCCTCTTTATACTCCGGCGACCCTGGCGGCTCTCGCGGCGCGCGTTGGTGGGCCGCCGGCGCGGCGCATGCGCAGAATTTGACTACGAGGGTACGTTTCCTGCGAGTGCGCCACTTCCGGTTCCTTTCGTTTCGAATAGCAGACGAAAATTCTTGCGCTTCTTGAGCGCCATGTTCGAGCGATGGCGTGGACGTACATACCTTGCACGACGAAAACTCGCGCTTGCACTGTTCGGGCACCGCCTGCGCCGCAAGCGTAAGCGGTCAATGTACATACGGAACATCTTGGACAAGCGCACGGTCTACGGTACTCAAGCTTCCTCGTGTCGTAGACACACGGATGAGGACGAATTTCCTCGATCAGCTTCTCGACGACCGGGTCCGATTCTTCAAACATGACGCCACACGGAGTGGTGCTGCTTTCGTCTGCTATTGCTCGTATTCGCCGCGCTTCCCCCGCGAGGGCTGCCGGGAGCCAGCGCGTGATGCATCCTGGTCCGGCGTCGCTGGCGCGGCCGGCGCGGAATACGGCATGCTCCATTTTGGCGTCGAGGCGGTCAGGCGGCGTCGAACGCCGCCGGTCGCGTCGGTTACGCCACGACGCCGGAGTATAGAGCGTCGGGTTTTCGCCGACGTGACGTCGCGGTGACGCGCTCGCACGCGCGCACGCGTTACGTCGGAGTATAACAGAGCCTTAAGTGAGCAAGCAGTGGCCCCAAACATTGTACTGCACGGCTGAATTATTGTAAGCATCGCGGGCTGCCACAAACGAAGCATGTGGAGGTTTCCTGGTTGGATAACACGTGACATGTATTGTTTGTCTCAGATGATTGGAGGAAAAACGCTTCGCTTATCACTTGTCCCCTTATGCGCATCTGTTTACTAATTGGAAGCACGGTAGATGGGGTGGGCTAGCCTTGACTGAACCACAGCAGTATTTCAGTAAGTGAAGCTCATTATATCAATTAGAATGTGTTAAATTGAACATTTATTGAACCGTAAGAGACAAATGAAAAATACAACGCATGCCATTCCATGACATAAAGAATGCTATCTGCAAACATTTAATGAAAAATATCACAGAATGAACTCGCACTCTACGTCAAAGAAACAAATGTTTCAGTAGAAGACGCTATCCTATTGCTCATGTACAACGAAAATTATAAAGTTCTGGAAGACGACTATGGATAAGGAACTTGTACAGCTAAATTTTAAGCACCTCACCTACAGGAGGTCAGCATAAGTTATCACAGAAAGTGCCCAACATTTAAATATAGAAAAAGAGACATACCTCCATAAACACTTCTATCATAAGTTATCACAGAAAGTGCCCAACATTTAAATATAGAAAAAGAGACATACCTCCATAAACACTTCTATCATTCGTTCTGGAAGAAAAATAAAATTAACCTGATAATACTGGCGAGAAAAGTGCATTATACACTTTTCATACGGCTCACCAAAACACCTCTTGAACCACATACCTGTCTGCAAACTTTGTTCAAAAATTTAATTACGACTGTCCTTCGAGTTGTGTCACTCAAGCAAAAAAAAAAAGCCACTGCAGAGCAACCAGCATGCTGAAGGCCTTGCGTTCGTACTGGACGCTGAACAGCCAATAAGCTGCCAACAACATGCACAGCCCCTCTCAGCATTAAAAACGGAGAACAAGCGCTCACGATCCACAACAAGGTGAAGAAAGTCTGCATCGTCCAGCTCTTGCTTGTTGTAGAGGACACATGGTGCCGGTGGGGTGTTCTCGTCCTGCGTTAGGTAAAAGAAAAAAAGCACAACGTATTTTAATGTAGAAGGCCAAAACATGTTTGCTCTTGTCAACAGCTAATTTGGTGCAGTTAAGGCCATGCGGATCAGCCTCCACACAGGCATAGAGTGATATGTGTGAAAAAGTGACCGGCATCTGCAGCAATGTAAAACGAATGAGGAATTACAATCGGGGCAACATCTCTACCTAAAACTATTGCGATATAATCTTAGGGACACTTTTGAGTATCTATTTCTGTACCAAAATGCATTTGCGAAATCTATTTGTATTTCAGTGGTGAAATACCTTTGCGATGTATATTATGATACGCTGCATGACTTATGTATCTTGCTACATTTATTGTTAGAAATGAGCTGACATGTTCGGGGATAAAAAAAATAGAAGCCACGCCACAAATCCGACGCATCACAGGTTCGTTTTCGCAACGAGTGATTTTTTTTTGCTTTGCTATCAGATTTCGCTTTTACAGCGGCCGCTTTTCTTTCTGCAGACAGCGGCCTTCCTGTGAACATTTGAGGTTATTGTTTGGGTAAGAGGGCACCAACAAATGCGCAGATGAGAAACAATATGTCCAAAAGAGTGAGAAGACAAAAAGCAAGCAAGTTTGGGCAGACACGCTTTGTCAGGCGGTGTCATCGGTCGCCAGCGTTCCTTGGGTGCGAGAATGGGTTTTTATCCGTATCAGCAGATCATAGCCAAGGGGAGGCAAGTAAAAAAAACAACAAAAAAAACGGGACAAACACCGACAGAATTTAGGGAGCTTAGGTGCTACGATATATGTCGGCCACGGACACACTTTTCTCACCTCGCCACCCTGCATTTATGAGCCGTAAAGGGCTGCCGACTGACCATAATGGTACTAGCTGATATTTGTCCCTTGGCCAATGTTAATTTTGCTTCCTCCTCTACACTGAACAAATAAAGATGAGGGTTACAGAAAACAGCAAACAATCTCTCGTATGTAGCTGTAAACATTAATTTTCACGAGCTACATTTTTTGTACAGACACCGGCTATGTGAGCTCCCCCGTCCGAACACCAACCGGTGCAGCGAAAATCCAGCATGCAGCGCGTCGAGCGTGGCAAGGTTGACGGCTGTGGTTTTCGACAGTGGAGGTGGTGATTGCACAGAAACAGGTGCTCGTGATAATATATTTCTACAGCTATCTATGAGACATTGTTGTGTTTGCACCCAGGTGCACCCCTCGAATTCGTGACAGACAAAGGTGTTCTGAAAAAATATACAATGAGCTGTAATACTGTTGAAATTTGGGCTAGTTGGTGAAGCATGTTTACGGGTAATACAGCGCGAACAAGGACACAGGACAGAGAAGATGTACACAGACTGAGCGCTGACTGTCAACTGTTTATTTTTAAAGAAGCGCCAAACGGCGTGGTCACACCAAACAAAAATTACATCTCGACACATGACAGTCACATGATCGTCAGAAGTTAAAACCCCTGCGAAATGCCAGCTCACAATCAAAAAGATATATCGAAGGCCCACTGACACAGTTGTCTTTGAACTTGGTATCGTAAAGGCCTCAGTTATCTCCCTAGTTCGCTGGTGACTGTGTCTTCCCAGAACCGTGGTACCTTCCAAAACCGGAGAACAACCACATCTGTCGCAGTGAACCGCCATATTCCCTGACGGAGATGCCCTAATCGAACACGTGTGTTCACGTAATCCATCATTAATGCAGCGACCGCTCTGGCCGATGTAACTTTTTTACAAGTCAGGGGATTACTGTAGACCCCCCCCCCCAACGCAAGGGACAAACTTGTT